>PVIA01004113.1:0-147959 GCA_004024845.1 Tonatia bakeri
TGACTTACAGTTTACAGAGCATGCTCACTCATTTAACCTGATTTGTTCTCTATCATCGCCCTCTGAAGTACACAGGACAGGTATTAGTATCCTCATTCTACAAATGAGCAAACTGAAGCCAAGAGAAGTGATCATTCCAAAGTGAAATTCCACCCTCTGACTCCTACTTCAGTTCTGTTTCTGCTGAGCCACTTGATTACATCAAAGATCACGTCCTTACTTTTCAATTTGGCCCCCAAGATGCCTGAGTTAGGAATGTTCTGTCTTAGAGTGATAAGTCTTGACAAAAAAGATGTGGCAGGAGCTGGGACTCTCAGGTAACTGGCAACTGTCCTTCTGCATTTTTGAGGCTGTGCATTCTATTTTCTCTCTTTCTGTGGTATGAATTTCAGAGTTGATGCTATTTTTTACACATTATGAAGAAATTTAATTGGTTATCTCTGCATTTAGGAATGCATCTGAACAAGGCTTACAAGCAAAACTCAAACATGTTTTTTTAAATCAAATATGAGAAACATCTCTTCTTATTTTTTAACCCCCAAATTTACATAAGCATTCTTAACAGTTTAAAAATACTCTTTCCTTTAAATATCTTTAAGCAACACCCTCTTTTAGAACTCCCATATCAAAACTTAGTTCTGAGGGTGTCCACTACTTTTATCTGTACCTTTAGCAAAGTTTTTTCTTTCTCACCACTCTTGCAACAAATATTTATTGAATTCTTAGAAAGTGTTAGTCACTCTGTACCATTCTTGGGTTATAATTCATGGTAATATTTGCTGAACATTATTTCAGCTATTGGTAGATGATAGATGTAGGAAAATAGATAATCTACATATTCTTACTCCATATCTCAATTCTTCCATCTTTTGTAACCTTTTAATTATTCAAGATAATAATTATTGACCTTGCAAATTAATCTGTAAAAATATAATTAAAAGTATATATGGAGATAATTTTTACAAAATTAAATTCAAACAATAATGCTATTTTATATATAAAATTAATAGTAATTCTACTCAAATTCATTAGAACACAAAGAAATATGTAGTTGATGAACCTCTAACAAATTTTTTTACAATAAAAGATATTACTTTCCACACTATTCATTAATATTAAGAGAAAGACTGAATAATATTAAGAGTCTGGAGACACTACAATTGTTTTTGGTTTTGTCTTAGCTACATGTTTCTATTTTAAAGGTGCTAATTGGCTCTATGTTATATCAGATGTGGAAAATAGTACCCTTATATTTTCTCCTGTCTTCCAATTTTGTTTGCTATGTTATTATTTTTGCATGAGTGATATTTATTACAATCATATTGCTTTTCTGTAGCCGTAATTCCTGACTGGTAAGTCTCAGTTGCTTTCAGTGTTCTTCAGAAATCATTTTCTTCAGAAATCATGCCTTTCAAGTACAAAATACTTTATCTTTATTCATATGTTGATTAGTTGTTTGTTTCAAAACAATCAAAAGCATAGTTATAATAAAGTTCAGTAGCCACCCCCCTTATCCATCATTTTGCCTACCATGGTTTCATTTACCCATGGTCAATGATGGTCTGAAGATGTTAAATAGGAAATTTCAGAAAGGAACAATTTATAAGTTTTAAACTGTATGCTATTCTGAGTGGCATGATGAGATCTTATGCCATGCCTTCCCCACCCACCTGGGACATGAATCACCCCTTTGTCCATCATATTCTTGTTACACATGCCACCATTAGTCACTTAGTAGCCATCTCTGTTATCAGATATACTGTCTTGGTATCCCAGTGCTTATGTTCAAGTAACCCTTATTTTACTTAATAATGTGTTACCATACTTCACCTGATCACATAGGCACTATGTCACAAGAAGAAGGATCAGTACAATACAACAAGATATGTTGAGAGAGAGAGCACATTGAAATAACGTTAATTATATTGTATTGTTATGATTATTTTAGGTTATTATCATTACTATTTTACTGTGCTTTAACTATAAATTAAGCTTTATCATAGGTTTGTATGTATAGGAAAAATAATATATATAGGGTTTGGTACCATCTATGCTTTCAGGCATCCACTGCAGGTCTTGAAATGTATCCCCCAGGGATAAGGGGGGAATGCTGTATGTTAATTGCCATGACTTTGGAATTACAGAATATTATGGCATGGCAGTATGAACATCTAAGAGTAAATCACAGATGAAATGAGAGGAAGGAGAGAAGAGTGACATTGTTCCAGAAGTTGCTGTCTTTGTGCCTCCATGCAAATACATAGGTACATATAAATACTCCATATCTCAATCCTTCAATCTTTTATAATATCTAAATTACCAAACACAGTTATTATTAACATGGCAAATTAATCTGTGCAAATATAATAGAAGACCAGTAGGCAATTATTTAAGGACAGTTGAGGGCCCAGAGCCCAATTATCCCACACATGCTGCCCATTCACCTGGACCCACGCAATACCTAGCCCTGACCATTTCATGTTGAAATCAGCATGGATGGTATAAGAGTACAGCATCATTAAACCTGGAGTGACATGCAGCATGCTGCTACACTTGACCCCACCAATGAAATGTGTTTTGAAAGAGCAATGCTAGTGTTCTCTGTAGGAAGTACACAGGCATTTTTAGTGTAAGAAGACAAAAAAGGGTCTGAAATGAATCAAAGCATTTTTGAAAATTTTTATGTGACTTTCACATAAAATATGCAGTAAAACATAAAGAGTGACTTAAAGAAACTTTCAGATGTATTACTGTCCTGCTACAGAAAGACCTTTTTTAGCTACCATGCTGTGTGGCATGAGCTGATAAGTTCAGTTCCCTGTAGGTTCAAGCAGACATCCAGGCCTTAAGCATGCCTGAAGCAAGTTGACTTATGAACAAAGAGAAAACCTCTTCAGGCTAACTGTTTAAATGTCAGCCTACCACAGATAGTCTTCAATACATTCTAACATTGCCTTTGTTAATATAGTTCATTAGTATAATGCACTTAATTCAAGAGTTTCTTCTTAATGTATAGGGTGGGACAAAAGTAGGTTTACAGCTGTTTGTGTGGAAAAAATAATACAATAATTAATAAATAATAATACAAGGATAAACTCTGTGTTTCATGTGCTCATAACCATATACCTATATTTGCCCCATCCCCTACGTGTAAAATCAGGAGATAATTAAGATTCCAATTACTTATATTTTGTTATAAAATTTTAATGAACCTTATCGGTAAAAATGTTAAATTGAAAATCCCAAAGACCTGAAACATATTATTTTTTATTCCATGTCCTTCATAACATATGTAATGATTTATTTTAATATTTTATTTAATTTTATTATTAAACATTAATTTAATTATTTTAACATTTGAGAAAAACAAAGCAAAAAATAATACATAATATTGTCAACTTTTAAGTAGAGAATTTTCTTCATCAGTTAAAATATCCTTTGATTAGATTTTAAAATCTGATTTACACATGAGGAATTCACTATTGCATGACACGGCCTTTTCTAAGATATTTGTAGAACATTGTGTTACAAATTGTATAAAGGTCCAAATTCATGAAAACAGATATAATGATGTAATTTTTATTTAATTATATCATACTGTAGTTTTCTATTCTCATCCTCTATTATAATAAATAAGAAATATATCTATGAACCCATAGTGGGTAAAGTCAATCGGTGATGAAATGCAAGTTTGTACATCCAAGTAAAGATCTGAAAATCCATGGCTTTTGTTTATTAATTAGCAGTCTGACTTGTTGGATTCCCAGGTGGTACACATTAAACTCTTACTTTTTATGGCTTTTAATCAACAAGAAAAAGTGCAAGTCATTAGATTTAGAAAAGCAGAGACCATCGGTGATATGTGAGAAAGCAGGGGCATTAAAGTGGGGCTAGGGGATAAAGAAATTGGGCTACAAGGAAATGAATCCAGTAGATAAATGCTTGTCATTTGAGAATATTTTTTAATGAAAGAAAGAAGAAAAATAAGACAATAATTAATAGAGTAAGACAGATAAAGTATAAAAAACAGTTTAACAAGATAGAAGAGTCTCAAGTCTTGGTATGTTTGAGGATAGAAGGTAAGCACCAATAAAAGAAGTAGATTTTGGATACCAAGGAGAAGAAGGGGTAAAAGTGATAATAAAAATGTTTTGTGAATTAACAGAATTTCAGTTCACTGATTGTTGCCTTAACTTTTCTCAACAGCAAGGAGTTTAAGCCCTTGGGCTGGTAGAAAGAAAAAGCAAATAGGCATAGCGACATGGGGCTCTTGAAGTGGCAATTTTGTTGTGCTCCTGTCTCTTCCTCTTTCTCACCACCCCAGAGCCAAAAGAGGTAGGTGAGGGTTGAGGAAGAAAGTACTGGATTCTGACTTGCTCTATTTGACTCACTTACCTTGCAGGCAGTAGGGGAAGGATCTAATATTGGGGCCACATCACTTAATTTCAGTGTGAAGGCTGTCCACATAGATGTTTCATTCTGAGGTGTCTGACTCAAAGCTCTTAGTCACTCAGTTGGAAATAATGAGGTGATGCAGTGAGATGAGGAGCAGAGACTAGAATAGCTAATGGGTGGAGCTCCTATTCTCCCCATCAGGCCATCTGCTCTCTGTTTACTCTGGGTTCCCTGACTTGACAGGTCTTCCTTTATTCTACAGACATTTTTTCTCACTTTAGTCTTCAACTTTAGAGCACCCATAGCTTATACTATCTCTGCCATAATATTAGCTCATGTCTCGCAAACCTTATTTCCCATACAAATCACAGTGAAAGCTTGTGAGTCCTGAATACAGAGATTCTGATTCAGTAGGTCTGATGTGGAGCCCTGGGATATTCTTTTCAACAAGTACATTAAGTGGTTCTGATGTAGATGATCTAAAAATCACTCTGAAAAAAGTCTTAAGTGATATCTGAGGATGAATATGTGTGTGCATTACTTCTAAGACTGATAATTTTGAATTTGTATTATATACACACATATATAAATTCATACTCCAAACAATATTTGCATGATACTCTTAAACTAACAGCAGGATGACTCAAGTGACATGTTTAAAATTAGTGCTTCCTACTATTGAAGATGGTCCCACAGACACCTTACAATCACACCCAGACCTTCACCTGCAGGATTCAAGACCACAGGGAGAGTCATTGGCAGTAGAGAGCAGGAAGTGTCGTATCCTCTTCATTATTGAAGAAAGGGTAAGGAACACAACGTGCACTAAGTAAAGGAGTCACATCTTTCCAGATGTCCTTTACCTTCCCAGTCAGGCAGAACAGAAAGGGCAGCTGCTGAAGGCAGGATCAGTATAGGACAGAAGGGGACTAAACTTGGAAATCAAAAAGAGAAAGGGAAGCACCCAGTGGAACTTAACTAGAAATCAATAAAGTATATTTCATGCTACCATGAAATAGTTTTCCCGATATAAAGAAATTTTCCAAGTCAGGAAATCCTGAATTTTGCATGATTTTTAAGTTCTAGTATAATATTTGTTATATTATCTTTTGAGTCAATAATATTGCCAATTTGAGTGTTGGAATACTATGATTTCCATACAAGAACTATCACTGCGATGTGCAGTGATAAATGAGAACACGACAGAGTGATTAATTCTGCTTCTAATACAATCGCTTATCTTCCCAAAACACCCGTAATGGGACTTGAAAGATAAAGCAACTCTCATCTGAAGACACTTTACTTAGATTGGCTTCAAAATTATTGACCTACTTTTGGCAATTTTCAAGTTTACACTAAGGTTTTGATAATTAAAATAAATTAAACTTTGATAAAAAGCTGATTACAGAACTCAATAAAAATGAAGTTTAAAAATGAGCATTTAACATTAACATTATTTTTCAATAAAGATAAAATCACCTAATCAAATAATTACAGGTCTGTTTCTGTGAGTTAAAGTATTTTAAGTTTTAATAAAGCCTGGAAGCTCCATTCCTACAAATCAAGCAGGAACGTCAGCCCTTTTCTACACGGTGATGCAGCACATGCATCTGCATAGGACCACAGGCCCGCTTCATTCTGTGAAATAAAATAGGAGTTTCTTCTACTGTGGCTTTACAGAAAAGCCTATTACTTTATAATTACATACATTATACTCTCCAGGCTCCAGTAATTGCTTGATTGTGAGTTCTGGCTCTGGCACTGAAGACTGATGCTAAAACACTGCAGCCAAGGTGACACTTGCCTGGCCTCTGATGCAGTCCTGAGCTGCCCGGGGCAGGAGTGCTGCCTCCCATGTCAGCTCAGAGAACTACTGGACTAAAGAAGATGTTGCTTCTTGCCTGGGGACAGACAAGATTGTAACTAATGACACACCCTGAAAATTTGTTCCATGAAAATGACATTTGGGCTCCCACTCACACAGCTTTCTTCTTTGGGAACTCCTCTGGTTCTTGCTACCAGCACTATTTCCTTGGCTCCCTCAGTGTCCCCAGTTCCACCACCCATTTAGACAGCCAAGACTGGAGGAGGCCTGACCCTACCCAGGCCTCCTCCAGTCTGCCCTACTGCCATGGCTGAGTTCCCTCTCTTTCTCATGCTATGAAGCAAACATATGGTAGATTCTACTAACTCTAGAAAGTGAGACATTATTGTGATTGAACTTTTATAGTAGTGTATTTGGAGATCTCAAATTTTATCTGCTCCTCTCTGCCTTCTACAGAAATTATGTACATGTCATCCTTCCTACTACACAGTAGGATTGCTGCCTCTCCTAATACAGAGTGAGCTGTTCATGGGCATGGCCAGTTTTGGTTCTCTTGTCTAAATCATTGTACCTGAATGCAGAAAGGTGTTCAATAAATGTGAATTAAAAATTAACCCTAGAAAAACAAAATTTTCTCAATTCCTGTTTCTATTGTGATAATGAATGCTTTTCTTTTACCTCTTTTAGATCGTTTAACCTCTATCTCATTTTATTTGACTATAAAGTGGAGAAGATGTCACTTTTCTTTGAAAAAGTATTGCATGTTTGGATGAGATGTTATATCAAAATCTTATATAAGCACAATCAATAGCTTCTAAGAATGAATAAAAGTAAAGATTAAAAATAAAGATTCCAAATTTCACACTTTACCCTATCTTAGGTTCATTACTAATGATTGATACTTAATTCTTACAATCAGCTTCTTTACTTGTGAAATGAGAATTGTAACTTCCTCCATGCCCTGTATTCATGCCCCTTTGCATCTATTACTAACCAAAAGGCTTGACCTTTTTGTACCTTTGTGGACCTTTTCATAATCAACCATCCTAAATCCTAAAAAAATACACTTCTGTACCCCATAACTTGAAGGAAGCTCTAAAATCAAGCAAGGGAGTTAGTCTATATAGAAATGGCTGCTTATTTATTAAGAAACTCTACAAAATGAAGGCACTGCATTGTTCTGTGAAATGAGAATAATTGTAACTTCCTTCATGCCCTGTATTCAAAGGTGTTCTAAGGATAAATATGCAGGTATGAATTAATATATTATTAGTTTTTAACACTATTTTTAAAGGTCAAATATTGAAAGTTTAGTAAAAATAATGAAGATATACTTCTTTCTGATACCTTCAACTTAACTAATACAAAAGAAACATAAATCAGAATTATAGGACATTTTAGCAAAAATAGTAGTTTATGTACACATAATCAAGCATATTCAATAGCATACTGTTGATCGACAGTTAAGAACAAATAAAATTCCTTAGGAGTCTTCTATAGTATACATAACAATTATTTATAATTGCTATAATTATTGTCTTATACAGAAATGTTTCTCCAGTGTATTTTAACCAGGATATTATCATTTTTATAATCATCTTATAAAGAAGTATTTCCAAAGTATGTTTTTAACCATGATCAACATTTTTATTTTATTAATGCTACATTATAATATTTTATTAATAACTAAGGAAAACATAAACCTGGGGCTTCCTTATCTAAATGTTTTAAAAATGTTGAATTAGTTAAGTATGCAATAAGTAGGTCTTTCTAGATTGTTCATGTCATTACTGACAAAACAAAAGTTACAGATCTTAAAACAATTTGATTATTTGGCAAGTTTTTATAGATGATATTACTATATTTCAAACCTTATTTACTTTGAATGATAAATTAAAATATTTTAATCATCTTTTATTATTAATAAAAGCATGACAGCTTTTATTCATTTTAGGGTCAATAAGTATTTCTTTTTATAAATTGAACTAAAGTTTTCTGCCACATAAACTCTAAGACACAAGACTTTCCTCATAGGTCTATCTGAAATCTTCAATAGTCAAATTATTACCCATGAAAAAGTGTATTATATTATTAACACTAAAATATATTTATTTTTCCATATTGTATGAACCACTAATAAATGCTCCCAAAGTATATTATTTCTGCTTAAAATACCAAGACTCTTCCTCAGATTAACAGCATAACTTATGGGGAATTTAAGTATAATGATGGAGGGACAGAAAGTTATTTGTTTTGACAGAAACCTCCAAGTATTTGGCATGATTTGGCATTTTAGAATGCTCTATTGACGTATCATAATGCATTTTGTTGTGCTGTGTAATACTTGGTGGTAAAGTGCCATGTTCCCTATACTTAGAAGTTTTGAATAATGCAATTTCTCTCTATATTATAAGATTGTCTGCAGAAGGCTCTCAGACAATTTTAGTCTGGCTTTTTAAAGTTTAGCTTTTGACATCAAATAATACGAACATCTTAGATACTCAAACTATGATGTGAAATGTACTTCTGTTATAAAGCCAATCTTATAATGAACCTGAAATGTTACTGTCCCTCTCTCTTAGTGTGACCGCAGTTTCACAAATTGTCCCTTTGCATCTGTTACTAACCAAAGGCTTGACCTTTTTGTACCTTTGTGGACCTTTTCATAATCAACCATCCTAAATCCTAAAACAATACACTTCTGTACCCCATAACTTGAAGGAAGCTCTAAAATCAAGCAAGGGAGTTAGTCTATGTAGAAATGGCTGCTTATTTATTAAGAAACTCTACAAATTTGAATTTTATTTTCGGTTTCTATAAGATTCTAGTTCACTCCATGGCAAAACTGCAATTACTGACATTCCTCCTATATCTTTTAATGACTGTTTTAACTCTCATTTCTCGACAATACGATTTTGTTTTTCAAATAAGTCAGCATTCAGACACTTGAACTGAAGTCAGGGTACAGAATACGTATTTCCAAGAAAAGTTCTTGCATCTTTCAAAATTTTTATTCTTGTTTCTGTTTCTACATACAAATCTTAACCCCAGCTCTTTTTCTTAAACTCATTTGTCTTTCGGTGGCAAAATGAAGGCACGGCATTGCTCTGTGTGTGACCTTGCAGATGGAGGGAGCGGCTGTGCCTCTGGACAATGGGACTCTTGCACAACAGGAGGCCAATCTGGAGTCCAAAGCCCAGATTTCCTAAGAATCCACCTTCCAGAGTTGGCAGGAGAAAAAAACAATCAGGACAGTGGAGAGAGCTTTCTCTGAAACAAACTTTTCAATTTGAAGAAATGTTATTTATCCTGATTATATTTTCTTACTCTTTTAGAATTAAAATGTTTTTCTTCTTTAAAAGTATACAGATATAGAAGGTGGTTATAAGATTTTTGTGTATTTTTTTAAATCGTATTCACTTGTTAAAATAAAATCTTGGAAAATTCAAGTAGGTGCCCCCATTTCTGTATTTACTATTATTCAAAAAACTACAGAGCCCTTGAATTCAAAGTCCCTCTCACTCTGAATATGCAGCCCTCAAATCTGCACAAATGAACTTACTCTTCCCGAGAGAAGCTAGAGACAAGGAGAGGTCCCTAATGCTGATAGCTGTGAATGTCACAGCTGATGAGGGCACCAGCCCCTGTCCTTCATTCATGAATTAATATTTATTCAGTACCTACTCTGTACTAGGAACTGGGGATACAGGTTTTACTATTTGATTTAACTTTTTAAATTTAATTTTTAAATGTGGTTCTCAGGAAGGTCTCACTGAGAAAGTACTATCTGAGTGAAACTTGATCCAGGTGAGAGAGCCCTGTGACTTTCTGGGGGGACAGCATGCAAGGTAGAGGGAAGCACATATGCAAAGCCTTAAGGAGAGAGTATGCCTTATGTCAGTAACTAAGGATAAGCAATGAAATCAGTTTACTTGAGCAAATTAGTGAGAAGAGGTCCAAGAAGTATAAGAACGGAAGAAGAGTGCCATCGAAAATCATTTTCCCCTTAGTGACATCGAAAGCTTTTGCACGATTTGGGGCAGAGACGTAGCATACCATGACTGTCAATTTAGCAGGGTCAGTCTGCCCACTGTGATAAAAATAGACTGAAACGAGACCAGGGCCTAAACGGGAAGAGCTGTTTGCAGGCTAGGGCCACTGCTGAGGTGAGAGGTGATGATAACTTGGATCAGGGCAGTTAAGGTAAAGATACTGAGAAGTTTCCACATTTATTTTGGGGGTAGAATCAAGAGGAGTTGTTGTACGAGATCGAACACGATTAGGTCATACTTTCCTGGTATATATGGATAAATGACTTCCTAGGTCATTCCACCAATCAATACTGTCTCTGTAACTTTCTCAAGCTGGTCGTGAGACAATCACATGATAATTCTCAGTCCACACTGAGGGTTATCTTTTTATCTTTTTAGAAGATGTTACAGCCACTTATTTAAAAGAAGTCAAAGACTGAAAGCAATGAAATACAATGGAAAGTAGAATTTTAGTTCCACTGAGTCTGAAACCAACCAATCATTAAAGGACTGAAGAATTCTTAATGTCAATCCATTCCTAGAATATGATGCTGAGGAGAAAGAGAACCAAACCCTTGGGAATCCTTAAGTGCTTTTTAAAAGGATTTATTCCAATGGGAACTCAATAGGCATAGTTTTGTTTTGTAGTTTTTTTTTTTTTTCCATTTGCTCTGTTTTGCCCAAAGCTTATGGGAGTTTATATCCTCATGAAGAATGTCAAGTTCTCAGCTTTGCCCTGTCCAGATTTCTCCAAGGACAAGTACAATGTTGTCAGAGACACTAGAAAGGACTTTGTAGACCCTTCTCTGCCACTAATTAGCTCTTCCCATGATTAGCTTTCAGCTTTGGACAAGTCATGTAACCATCTGGTTCAGGTTTTCTGTCTACAGTACATCAGAAGTTTGATTCAATTCTACCGATTTCTCCCAGCCATAGTGCTTTAATTCCACCTGATTAAAATTCAAAGTGGAATGTACTTACTTAGTAGGGCCACTTGATGTTCAAATCTACCAGTTTATGCTGTTTTGTAAAAAAAACAAACAAAAAAAACCTATGATTTTTATTTAACACAAATAGGTTTGAAAATTATAAAATATGCAATAAACAGAAAAATTCAATAAATAATGTATTAAAGTCTATGTTTAAATACTTTCATGTGTCTTTTCAGAAATAGAATTCATTGAACCCATTTGGTAAGCAAAAGCAACACTGTTCAATGTCTTCCCAAACCAAGAAACCCTGGCTTGCCTTACAATGGAATGCCAATGAAATTCCAGTACCTACAAACACTGGGCGTCTGGAATTCTCTGATCTCAAACACTAGCTCCTAGTTCCTGGCACCCCAGCTCCAGATGCCTCACAGGATTCCTAATATTATAAGGTTCTGAGCTTTAAAATTGTTAAGTGTTGAAAGGATCACATATAACTCCTCAGAGACATGGATTAATTAACCTTTGGCCAGATAAGAACAAGTAAAACAATGAGGGAGAGTCTCGGAAACCTGGACAACCAAGATCTTTTCAGAAATAATGCCTTTGGACTTTTACATGACCACTGGTCATTTTTTCTGGCAATTTTTTTTTGGTCAGTTGTCAGTTACAACATAGAAGGAATTTGAAGATTATGAGCTGTCTGCAGGCAGTGCCTTATTTATTTCTATTCTTCCCTCAGGACCGAGCCTGGTCACTGGCCTATACATCTTGGTTTGCATACACAGTCCTGTTTTATACCTGATAGCTTAGTATAATGTTAACAGTGTCCTCTTTTCACTCTTGAAAGTATCTCAGTTCTTGTGATAAATTGTATAGTCACTCTACTTATAATAAGCAATCAAATTTAAATATGTTGAGCTAAAAACTTAATGAAATATATAACCCCCCCTTATAATTCTTATAAAGTAACCAATGCAGTCTGTATGAGTTTGAGATACAGGTCACCTTCAGCCATGCTTGAAAATATTTCAGATTATTCTATGGTAAATAGTCTATCATTAAACATGCCCAGTGGTTTTCTTGTTTATATTCTTGTCCTCTGACTTCACCAGACTCCAAGAAGCCCTTCAAATAAAATATTAAGATCGAGTAAGTATGAATTCTAATGAGAGCTATGTTTTACAACTATAAATCCCAGACCCTAAATGCCCTTGAAGGGAAGAAAATAAGAATTAATGAATGGCAGAGCAATCGTAAAACAGGACCTTTTGTATTAAGAATCAACTATTTAGTAGTAACTTTTAATAAGCTAACTATTCATCCATAGCATAACGTAGTCTTTGTAACTTCTACAATTTACATTGCAGGGAAAACACATTAACGATATCGAGATTTCTCCGAAGATATTGCAAGTTAAACTTTCTATTACCTAACACTTTTTGAAAAAGAGTACTCACTTCGGGGTTACCCAGAGAAACTGCCCCTGCTGCCCCGGCTGCCTCTGCTCCGCACGTATCATCCCACGTATCCAAACGTAAAACCTGGGCCCCGTGACACAGTCTGAAGAGGGCAGTCAATAGGATGCAGTGCGCTGTAATGATGGAAAGGGCAGGTGATGACGTAGGACTATCTACATACGTGTCCAGCCTCTCCCCACTAGCTATGTGACTGTGGTCACTGTTCTGGTAATCTATTGTTTAATAGCCATTGTTGTATTACTGCCTCATACAGTTCTAGGGGCGACTGGGTAACACTGGAATGATCTCAAAGGCTCTGTCCCCCCGAATCTGGTGGATGGTTGTGGTTGTCAGTGAGAACTTTATCTGGGATCGTCTCCTGTTAGTACCTGCATGTTCCCTTTGCTGTTTACCTTGACCTGCTTGCTTATCGGTGTGGGATAAGGGAGCGGACATTATTGATTATGTAACCCCTGTTACCACAAAATATTGAGTACAAATTTCCCAAGAAAAATTATCCTGATGATGAAGTCATAAAGAAAGGTTAAATGTGAGACTTGATTTGAAGGACATTGAGTAAAAAGTATTTTCTTTAAAGATATTTACAACAAATGCAGAAACTGTATAAATAGCATTGCCTATTGTAAAGACCTCCAATAAAAGTTGAAGGTATAGCATTACAGCACAGCTCATGCACACAGTTACTTCTGCAGGTGATGCCGAGCAGGTGCCATCTGATAACCTACTTTAGCACAGACTGTAAAGTAGGTGAGCGACTAAAGAGGAAGACTCTCTTTTCCTCATCAGCAACTGGATGACCAAAGGCTTTCTTTTCAGACCATATTTGTCTCATACAAATGATGTATCACTAAGAGAATGGAGAACATTTGTTTATTATTTATTATAAATAGACTTGGTCTAAAATGTAAAAGGAATGCAAGATCATTAAGGTACAACCCCAAAATAAGGGGGGGCTAGAATATAACCCTTTTTGTACTCTTTAAAGTTGTAAACTACTGTGTTACATCTTAATTTCTGAAGCAATGTTGAAACACAGTATATTTGGAAGTGGTGGCATCTGAGGACATAGCCATAGGCTTTTTCTGATGATGGGAAGAAATGCTAACACAGTGAAAGTTACAAGCTGTCTCGTGCAATTTATGGAATTTGTATTAAAGTGAGAGATATAACAGGATAGGTAGAACACTTACACCTTTAAATTTCTTCTACCAAACAAGTATTTCTTTGGACTCAAATCTACCTCTGTTTTGTTATGCTTATAAGAAACAAATGGCACACTTTAACTGGGTAATTGCCAGGGTCTAAATGTTTGTGTCCTCACAAAATCCCTAGGTTGAATCCTGACTCCCAGTGTGAAGGCATTTGGAATTGGAGCCTTTAGAAGATGACTAGGTGATGGTGGATCCCTCATTATTGGAATTAGTACCCTAAGTAAAAGAGATATGAATCCAGAATTCCCAAATCTCAAACTGTCTATCTCCCTCCCTTCTTACTCTCTCTCCTTCTCCTCTCTGTCTCTCCCCGTCCATCTTGGACAACGGTTTTCTCACTGTAACCTATAACCTCACGTGGTAAAAGGAGGATGGGGGGCTCTTCTAGGTCCTCATTTCATGGGTGACTTTTTATACTCTCTATTCTTCAGGTACTTTTTTTCCCATTGACTTCTTGAGAAGCATCTCTCATTTACTCTCCCTAAGATTAAGTCTTCGTATCTGTAAGATAAGATTTGAGCAATTCTATATTTAAACTTTTATGATTGTTAAATATGATTATAGTACTCAGTCACATTCAGTAAGTACTCAGCCATCCTCAATAATTTTAAACTCTTTTCCTACAAGGCTGGTACATCTGTAAACACACTTCTCCATTCTCTACTCTGACACACTTGTGACAATTAACTTACATTTGGTAACATAATAACAGCTGCCCCCATTTAGGGCAATAATATGGGGAAAATGGCATCATTAAGCAATAGAATTATATTCATCAGGGAAAGATACACCTTAAATCTTCACTTTTTTCTTTCTTGGATTCAAAGGAAAAAATGAGATATAATTTGCAAGACATGTATTCATGTTATCTTCCAAAAGAATCTAACTTAGGAGGATCTAGATTAGGATCTTTGTTAGGAGAGACAAAATTTTCCTCATTCTGCATTATAAAAGAAATTTATCAGGAGGTTCTCTCTTATACACAAGGAACATTAAAACTGTATTGTTACTTTGCAAAATATCTGATTCTAAGGTCAAAATAAATAAATAAGACTTATGTCTGGGAATTAGATCCTTGAAGAATAGCATATTCCTTAGATCACCTTCCTCAAATAACAGTTGATGGACTTGAATTTTTACTAGGAACCAGAGACAGTGGTATGCATGAAAGTATACTTGTTTAGGATTCAGGAGACTTTTGTCGAGGTCTCTGTGTCATCTAGCATTTATATCTTGACAAGTCATTGGGGAGGGTGGGATATTCATTTCCTCTGTTTAAAAAGCAAGAGAATCCTTAAAGTCTCTTTGGGCTGCAAATGGTCAATGAGCTTTTAGATTTGCTGAGGGAGTAGGAATGTGTCAGCTCTTCATTCTCCATTGCAGAGAGAGTCTATATGCTGTAAGTAAAAGATGAACAGATGGCGAGCTGACATTCTGTTAAAAAATTCAGAAACCCAACTTACACTCTCTTCTGGATACAAAATCACCTCACAGCTACAAAGAAGTGAGTCCAGTGCAAAATAAAAATCCTTTGAACTCTGGAGTTCTTCAGCTTCATTTATAGGAAAAACTATTTTTTCAGATTACATTGAAATAATGCTTAAGAACAGTCAATTTACAGCAATTGCTAGACTCCTCAAACATGGAAAGGGGAATTGCATAAAAAGCAGCCCATGCTTCAGGGTTAGCAGAATTCAGGGAACATCCCCTGTGAATACTCCCTTCACTCTAAGCATCTGTATGCAAATGGACACATTTTCAGAACGGGACTAAAATATATTTTCACAAACACCCAGCACTAAAAGCTTCTCAGAACAAAGACACCAGTTGAATTTAAGTTTTTTATAATTACATTACTAACATTACAACCTCAAGAAAAGAGTTGTAGATTAAAATAATCAGAGAACATAATTCAAATTTTACATTTTAAAAAGCGTGTACAAAGAACATTGTTATAATTATACAGAATGTGTCATGTGATCATAACTAAAAAATAAAAATCAAATTTACAACTTGGTAGTGACATTGGCTTCATCAAAATGAACCTTAAAAATCTGAGTTTCAGTCAAGTTGTCAGTGGCCCCTATCATAGACTGTTGATTTAGAAAGCAAAGCAGACACAGATTTACTGACTTATTGCCTAATTATAAATATTTTATAAAAAAAATAAATAGTTTGAATTGACACTCCATCCTAATAATACAAACATGGCTCAAATTTGTTACAATTATAAGATTGTGAACAAATGTTTCTATATCCACTATCATTTTCAGGCAAATTTATCTAATTAAAAGTGAAGTACCCCTTGATTTTACTATCCTGATTACTATTCAGAGAACTCCCCTACATCAACCCCTGCATCAGCAAAAGCCATTCCATACTGTGATTCAAATAAAATTTTTGAAATAGTCCTGTAGGGTTTTATGACTCTTTCTAAAAGGGAAAAACTTGGGCAAGCATATAAATAGATTTAAGTTGTAATTCAAGAGCTTTCTACCAGAGTTGACCTAATTCTATGATTCAATATTTGATATCCTGACAGAGAGAACTTGACCACGGGGCAGCGTTTGCAGGCTATTGTGAAGGAAGAAACTTTGTTCATTATTGCAATGTTTTCAGTGGTTGTGACATTCAGACCAGATCTGCTGGGGACTGTTGGGGAGTGGGTGCTGAGGGGAGGAGGGCGCCTCCCCTGGGAAGCTGCAGTTGCAATGGCAAACACATCCCAACATGAAGGGCAGAGCCACAGCTCTCCTCAGAAATACTTACAGCGCCCAGGAGTGCTTCACCACCGGAGAGGTTTCTGGGTAAAAAATTAATTCTTAATAGGGGAATATAAGTAACCCAAATGGAATGGAATGCAGTGTTCATTGCATTATAGTTTATATTACAGAAGAATATGAAAAGTAGACTTTAATGTCAGACAAAACAAAACTCTATCAATTAACAGCTAAATAACCTTGGCCAAGTAACACCATGCCCATAGAGCGCTCAATGTAGCACTTCTTTGGGATATTAGGTAGGCCTTTAACAATTGTTAGTTATTTTTATTATTCTCTTTATTGTTATAGGCTTGATCAAATGGGTGGTTGATATTAAAAAGGTAGGATTTTTACCCTTGCCATCCAACTCAATCTAACTCTTATTGGACTTATTCTTTTATTTGTGTTAGGGAAAAAAAAAACTAAAGAAATAAAAATGACTAAGAAGCCATCTCATACCTTAAAAGGTCTAGGCAAATAAACTAACAATTAAAATTACTATAGTTCAACATACTTGAGATGAGTTACTGACTCACTATATACTTAGTACTTTCTAAAGTGCCATATAGTACCTGCTTGATAACTAATTTAATTAATTTCATGAGACATGAGCTGTAATTATGGTACAAACAGATAGCTAGGAGCATATAAAGAAAAACGTCAACTCAACGTGAGGTCGGAAAATTCTTCTAAAATCACCTAACACTAAAGCTAAGGTTTAGAGTAAGATTGGGAGTTGCAAGTGTGCATGAAGAATACAGACTTTCTTAGCACAGAGTAGTAGCCATTGCCATGCATTAAGGTGAGAGAGAACCTGGTTTATTCACTGAACTATGAATTTTCAGTGTGACTTGAGGGTGCCTACCTAGGACAGACCTAGGTGTGGGAAGATCACCACTCCCATCATCACCACCAGGCGTGTCTGACCCATTCTTTCTTCATTTTTCTTCATAGCACTCACCACCTACCTGTTGTCATTATACTAGCAATGTATTTGTGTGTTTGTTTGTGGCCTGTCTCGGTCACTGGAGTGTTAGCACCATGCAGAAAGACACATTTTACTGTTTTTATGATTTCTATGTCTGCAGTCCCTAGAAAAATGGCCTGTCAGAAAGTCTACACTCAATAAATATTCACTGAATGAAAATTGAAAGACTAAGTAGGAGCTGCTTATAAAATATTTTAAATATAATATTTAGAAGAAATATCAGGATGACTTGGGGTGAGGGTGAAGAAGAACAAGCAACAAATCTGAGTGTCTCCTGGGTTTCTGACTAAAGGGCCTGAAGAAATGGCAACGAACCACATGGGAAATTGAAGGCTAAGAGTTAGATTTTTGCTTTTGTTTTTGAGGGGGTAGGGAAAGTTATCATACATTGTGATTCCTCCAGAGCTATGGGGAGGAATTCCCTCACCCTCCAAGAATTCCCACAGTGTTTCCCTCAAATGGACAACAGCATTCTGCATACAGCCTACCATGGGGAATGAAGCTGGTTTTTATTAACAGCTATAGAGCAGATTACTATAACTAATAAAATCCTACATTAATCATCTTCACTGCAAAGGAGTCAAAAGTAAATTATATACAGAATTCAAATAACCTGCCTCAGAACCATATCATTGAAACGAGAACCACAATTTTTGCCATTGAAAGTAACCAAGTTTACCCTGAGCCCATCATTTGTCATCAGGCATGCTGTTCAAGAAATCACTCTTTATTTAGGTGATCACCCCAGAGTCATTTCCCACTGAAGAAGTTTAATAGTGAGTAATTGAATGTATTCACTCTCACAGTCACTGACAGGAATTTGTAATTACATCTTGGAACTGAGCTAGCCTCAGTGGGATGTAAAAATTAGGCTAATCATACGGTGAATACTTACTTCATCCTGTGTCTGCTCCTGCTAGGAACAGAAATTGTCTCTGTGATGGTATGCAAAAGTCCTTTCACCAGAACCCCCACAAGAAAATTATGTACTGCTACTCCTTTTCTAAAGAAAAGACAAAAGTAACATTTTAAAATATCACTCTCAGATCAATGAAAATGAATGCTTTTGGCTTTGTATATAAAAGCCAGATCCAAATTAATATTATTTACAGTACACAGTTTGGCATGTGAATATAACAAACTGATCCTTAATACGCTGTGGAACACTTCTGTGTGTCTCGTTGCTAGTGATTGCTTTCATGATTAATTAATGAGCTCTCCTGGACTCAAAGTTCAACATAGGGTATAACACACTAATCCATCTGGTAAGAACCAGAATTCTATGCAGAGCACTGGCTATCTTACCCCCTCAACCAATGAACCAAATTTTCCAAGTTCGCAGAGGATTTGTCTTTATGAACCAAAGGTATTTCTGCTTTTATCATTTAGAATAGAGTTCTTTCTAAAATAGATATTCCACTTCACTTAATTTTTAGATTTTTAAGCTTGTTTTAGGTTTTATTAATGTCTCAAGATGGTTGCTAAGAAGATTGATAATGAAAACTCCAGAACAATTTTCACAGGCACTCTAAGGACTTGCTGAGTTGGGTTGGAGTGGGATCTGGGTTCCCACAAGTTATGACTTTTGTCTGCTCCAGTTCAGAAATTTATCTACCACATTCCTTGGGGGTCAAAATGTATAATTTAAGTACTTTTCAGGCTACTGTAATTTCACCTAATATTCTTTATCATCAGTTCAGAAGCTATCTCTAGATTGAAACCTAAGACATTGTTGAAATTTGAATATTTTAGACCAACAAAAATAGCAATTTCATATATTTCCATCTAATGTAATGAAAAATCTCCTGGCTCTTATACAGATAAGTACAAAATGGAAGGAAAATTATAGAATTTATAATATTAACATTTTCCTTTCTTCCTTTTTTTTTCAGAATCAATCCACATTAGAGGAGTCGTTGCATTATACTTGAATTAATTTTAGTAACCTCCTATTTGGCTTATTCCATTTCTTCCTTCTCTTTCTAGGTGAATCTATCATTTCCAGTAGTATTATTAAAGGAATTTTATAAATCTGCTTCTTCGCTGCTCCAAAGCCTCCAGTGTTTCCCTGTTGCCAAAGGAGTAAAATTAAACTTTCAGTATTTAATTATTCAGAAGTAGTTATTGAGTACCTTTTAGTAGCCAGGCACTCTTCTAGCGGAGTGAACAAAACCAAATCTGCCTTCATTATCTTACATCCTAGAGGAGACAATAGACAACAAACAGGACAAGGGAACAAAATGTATATTACATTAGACGGCAGTATTAGGGAAAAATAAAGCAGAGATGGGAAATAGGAAATCTCAGGAAGGGAGTTGCAATTTTAGAGAGAGTGGCCTGGGATGGCCTCACTGAAGGGCATGTGGCTAAAGACCTAACGGAAGTGCAAGAGTGACAGACTGTCACAACTGCAAAGAAGCCAGTTAGCTGGTGATGTTTGAGAGCCAGAGAGCAGTAGGTGAGGTCAGAGGTGTGGGCCACGCAGGCCCCAGAAAAAGGCAATGAGAGAATTTTGAGCTCTGAGTGATATGATCTGCTTGCTGGCAGCTCTGCTATTCATAGTCTGAAGGGGCAAAGGCAGAGCAAGGACACCTGTAAGGAGGTCACCGCAATGGCTGGACAAGAGGCAGTGGTGGTGTGGGGCTGCGTGGTGGCCGTGCAGATAGTTTCTTGATGTGTTTTTAAGATAGCACTGATATAAAATGCTAAAATAGGAAATGTATTGAGAGACAAAGAGTTGATGACTGTTATTTAAAGGTTTCCGCAACATACCTTCAACCTTCCTTTCCCATTTCATCTGCTGTTGGCTAAAGTGTGGTGAAAATGTCCCTAGACTTAATTAAGCATAAAAAGCCTGAGTTCAAGTTGTAGCCCTGTCACTTATTAAGGTTATGATTGATATATATCACATAAACTATCTCTGCTCCTTCCCTACAAGATGAGGATAATAATACTTCACAGCACTCCTAAGAGGTTCAATTATATTGTAAAAGGATAACAGAACATCATATAGCTTATGAATCTACTACTCCAGCAAACTCATTTATTAATTATTTTTATTTTTGTTCACTTAACAGTTGTTTCCATTTTCCTGCCACCACTTTCCCCCGCCCTACCCACTCCTACCTCCCACCTTCAATCCTACCCCTCTTTGGATTTGTCCATGGATCCTTTACATATGTTCCTTGATGACCCTTCTTCCCTTTCTTTTCCCCACTATCCTCTCCCTCCTCCCTTCTGGTTACTGTCAGTTTGTTCTTTATTTCAATGTCTATTAATTATTAGGAGTATGTTAAGTGTTCCTCAGTCTCCCTGCCTCTCTGCCTTTGCCTTATGCTGCCTACATAGCTCATCTGTGAAACCCTCCATCTGCTAAAGACCATGTCACACCCCTCCAGTGAAGTGTTTTCAAGGCAACACTTCTCCTTCCCCAAATTTTATCATGTTGAATACATTTAACATGCAAACTTAGGTCTCATGTACTTTAAATGCTTAATATAAGACAAACATTGTCTAGGTGTCTGTTAATTCATAAATGTATATTTTAATCCCCTTATGAGGATACAATGTCGCATTTTTATGCCTTTGAATTGTGAACTTTATACAGTGTGATATCAAAAACAGATAAAATCAGAATTCTGAATTTTATATGGGGTAATATAAAATATTTATGAGAAAAATAATATCTACATAGAAATGCTATCCATTTATTCTGATTAGTAAATCAGTCATTAGTTATTTGATTTTAAAATTATGCAAAATTTTAAAGAATGACTTTCTTGCATAAAGAAATTATCTTCTATTATAAAAAGATAAGAATAGATAGCCACAGTACTGAAGAGATAAAAAATGTTGGAAGCAAACTTGAAAAGAGGTTCAATTTATTCTTAGGGAATATTCAAAATCTATAGAGACAACCTCTAGAAAAATTAATGTCTGCAGTTAAATTCATGTCATGATGTAGCATACTGCTTTGGGCAGTGAAGAAGTTGGCTGCAAGCACTGTATCATCAGGAGTCAGTTGACACCTGAAACCCAAATAGAAAAATATGTGCTTCTTTAAGAGATCAAAAAAGGATTAAGAGACCCTTCCTTCTGAAAACAGAAGCAAAATGACCATCAGTAGCACAGATGTTGGTTATGCACAAATCCTCCTTCCCCTGCTCCCTATGTCTCATCAATCACCAAGTTCATTGAGCCTGCCCCCATAATCTAGAATCTACTCTCACCTGGATTACTTAAATATGGTCTCCTATCTGGTTGTCCCACCTCTTGTGTTAAATTCACGTACTATATTTTCCAGAATGCAGCTAAATGATCAGGCTAAAACACATCCAGGCTTGTCACTCTCTTTTTAAAGTCCCTGAAGAGTAATGGCAAAATTTTATCAGCAGGTAGAGAAGGGCGTTATGATATGTCCCTTGGCTGCTTAGCTCTCCAACCTTTGAAGTTCTTTTCACAGATGACACCAAGTCTCCACGCACCCTCCTTGTTTTAACAAACATACCAGATAAACTGAAGTATTTGAAGTTCCTGAATGTGAACTGACACGGTGCTTTTTACTTCTAAGATTCTTAACATCCTGATTCCTCAGATTTTCAATTAATTTATTCATGAATTCAAACAACTCTACTGAGAACCCACTGGACTAGGCAGTGAACACAGAAATTGAACTTACCTTCACAGAACAGTGTAGTGGCTGGAAAAGACACTAATAACATAGTTCAAACGTACAGTTAGAAGCTACTGTCAAAATATCTGAAAGAAATATGTGGAGAGCTGTAATGGTTTATATGACAGACAAATGATCTAGTCAGAAGGTAAGTGATGTCTGAGATAAAATCTGAAAGAAGGCAAAAATGGAGAGAGCAGTATAATGTGCAAAGGCACTGCAGTAGAGCCAGATGGTACCTTCTAGAACATCTGAGAAGGCCAGTTTTGCTAGGTGGTAGGAAGGTGAGGGCAGTGGTACAAAACAAGTCTTTGGAGAGGTAGGGGACAAATATAACCAGATTTTGATATCTGTCATAAAAGATTAAGAAAACACTGAAGTCTTCATGCAAGGAAGTGCCATTGCGTTTCAGTCTGCAAAGATCAATTTAGTTGCTATGTGAACAGTGCATGTATAATTTAATGGGCTCACCCATTCTTTGTACTCAAATAAAATTTACCAGTGACCCAGTTTTTGAAAAGCCCTAAAGACATAAGTAAAAATAGTGTCAGGGTATGTTTGAGATGAGCTGCTGAGTGCCTTGAACCTGTGGCAAACAGTTGAACTGACTTGCTGTATGCCTGGAATAAGAGGGTTAGGTTGAGTTGCAACTGAAAGAAAACTTAAAAAAATTAAAGTATCAAATCCCCTTATATGATGTCAGCTGAGTTACATATGAACACTACAATGTAAGAGTCAGGAGACACTAAGTGTTATTGTCAGAAAGTATAAAGGGACTTAAGGAAAAATCAGTACCCAGAAAACCTTTGAAGACAGATTTTCTATTTTTACTCTTGATTATTTGTAGAAAAGGAAAAATGGAAGAGGTTTTCCTTAGGTTTAAGTATATGGCTTCAAACTGTATAAGTTGGAATATCTTTGCTTATTTTCACTATGCCCTTCTTGAACAATGGCTTCAATAAATGTCAGAGTCACTGCTGGTGATAATTTTATCCAAACTACGATATCAGTCACTCTGTGTGTGTGCCGAGACCTCAGAGTCCAGACTGCAGCCCTTCAACGTGTTCTTTCAGTACCTAAGCTGCTTTGGAAACTGTCCAAGCTCAATGGCTACTAAATCTGCTCCACAGTTCCAGCACAGTGGCATGAAATGTGGTGAGGATTATAGATTCCTATTCCTCTCTATGGCTGAGGTTACACACAGCATGAAGTACACTTCCAGACATAACACAACTTTCTGTCCAAATGCACTGATTTTGGTTGGTGCTAATTGTGTCAGACTGGAGAAATCAATGGTGTAGTAGTGGGGACCTGCATAGCAATTTACAAGTTTAATGAGAGAGGCTTTAATGGTGAGGAAGTCCGCACTGCTGCTCCCTCCCTTTGTCACTTCTTTTTAAGCTCTGTTGCTCTTCATGAGACCCCCTGCCCAGTCCTCTCATCCAGGCTGGTCCAGGTCCCGCCAGCCTGATGTTTCTTTATCACGTATCCATCACAACAGCCTTCTTGTCTCCTGCCTTCATGACCCTGATGATGTTCCTTGATAATTTCTTCCTTCTCATTTCCCCTCATTTTCTCCTCAATTTCTCACTCTTGTGAAATATGGCTTCTCTACTCTGCATTCCACTGCTGCTGCTTCTGAGGAATGCACAGATGACCTTCTAACTATAAAGCATTATGAACACTTTTCTGTTCTTAGCTAAATGAAGTTTCTTTATAGCACACAGATAACTCCCTTCTTTGTGAGATTATATCCACCCTGACATAAATTTCTCCTGACTCTCCTCCTGCACCGCTGTGCACAGATAGTCAAATCAAAAGAGAACATCAAATAAATAAGCTCAGCTTGTTGCTAGCGGCCACGGCTCTGGATGGTATTACTCTTCCGAAATAGGTCATTATCCATGGATGGCACTGAAGCGTTGATGTGTGAGGATGCAGTGGCTCAAGACTGCTTATATCACTCTGATTCTACTGAGCATCATTGATGTTATAATTGCATGACAGAATAACACTTAAAAATATGTGCATGTGGAATTGATAGTGTTCTTTAATAACTGTGAAGAAGTCTCTAACTACTTGCTGTAATCCTACAATGGGATCTTGTGTACACTATGCCCCCAGTACTCTCCTAATAAAATCAGTTTGGTCCTTTTGAAGTTATTTATACAATACCAAATAACTTATGTAATAGTTGGTTACCTACGTATCAGTTTTGCTAGACAGATAATTCTTTGTGGAAATCCAAACCATGTCTTGTCATATCTTAGGGAATCTTGGATATAGAAGGTTTTCAATAAATTAGATGGCATAAAATGTCAGATAGCATTTTTAAAGAAAACTCAAAAGATGTTTTATAGTATTTCCCCTTAGTTGTGTAATATTCACCTAAAACTACAGTATCCATTTTCTGGCCAACAATATTATATTACATATTGTCTAATAACTAGGAGATATAAATCATAGCCTGATGTAAAATTAGTACAACTTGACTTGTGATTTTCCAGTTTATATAACAGTTAAGTTACATAATCATAGATTCAACAGCAGTATTTTATGTGATTTACGATGTATTCCCAACTATCTTAGCAAATAAGTAAGACACACAGATCTGAGTAGCAATAAAAAGGAAAGCATATTAAAATTAAACACAATTTACTAAAGAATTCAAGTTCTCAGCCAAGTTCTAATGCTGCAATTGTGTGTCATTTGCACTGCATTGAAAAGATGCCATCTACTTCTGATTATGATTAATGGTTCTTTTTAGGCAGCCAACTTTCCTTTCTGTGTGACAAAGATTGTGTCTAAAGGTTTTGTCTTATATCAGTGATAATGTTATTTGTAAATCTGAAATAGCAGAAAACAAAATGTGAAGTTTGTAGTTTTTTCAGTGTAGAAGTTCTGTAGGCAGGAAAATCACAACCTGGACACCTAACACTCACATGAAGCCTGCAAACACTCACATGGGGCCGGTGGGGCAGAGGCTGGCGGAGCTCTGACTACATTAAAGCACTGGGCCAAGCTGGGATGCTCCCAGGGAGCGGGAAGCTACTTTGATGTGTGGCCAATGTTTACTGTTTTTACAACAAGCAAAAAAAAAAAAAAAATCAAACAAACAATCTTTTTTGGTATGAGAATAAGTAAAGGTAGAAAAGAATAATAAAGTGCCAATTGGTATTTTAAAAGAACATGTTCTTAGGTGTCAAAATGAACACGAGAAGCATTGCCTCACTTACTACCAGAGAGCAAGTCCCAGTACAAAACAGAATAAATGAGGCAGGAGCATGCACAGTGAGACAGGACTCGGCATTGTCTGGCACACACAGTGAACCGGGAGCCAGGGAAAGAGTACTGGCTTGGGGTGGGGAGAAGGGGACAATCTAGGCAAGATTTGAAAAGATAATTACAGACATACATGGCAAAAGGAAAGACTAAATAGAGCAATAGATACACCAAAATTATTATATAGTAATTAACATGCCCTCTTTATTTCTCTTTGGGGAATTTTTTTTTCCATTTAGATAAAAATGAATACTGACTGCCACAATATTTCATTTGGCAGGATATCAGGTAATTTATATTTCAAATATGACTCATCATCATATCCATCTGTTGATATTAACAAAACATTTGTAGTGTTTGAAACTCTGACTTGTAAAAGACATATCTAAAAATCAGAAGCTTTGAATCTGACTCACACACCAATGAAAACTGATAAATGTGCCCTTATCTTACATGTGTTTTATAGTCATTTTCAGTCTTCACTCATTTTTAAAGATTATTTATTTATTTTTCTTATAGAGACAGGGGAAGAGAGGAAGAAAGAGAGGGAGAGAAACATCAATGTGTAGTTGCCTCTTGCATTGCCCTTCCTGGGGACCTTATCGGCAACCAGGCATGTGCCCTGACTGGGAGGCATGTACCCTGACTGGGAATCAAACCAGTGACCCTTTGGTTCACAGGCTGGCACTCAATCCACTGGGCCATAGCAGCCAGGTAGTCTTCACTTTTAATACACCCATCTCTCCACTCTAACTCCAGGGACCAAAGCAGGGAGAAACTGTAGGCAGCTGCCACAGAATGAGCTCAAATAAGTGTTAGACCTTTAAAAAAACTAGCGTATTTTGTACGTCAAGCCACAGTGGAGGGAGGGAGGGAGGGAGAGCTGGTTAACAGGCTCTGATCTTAACCAATCCTTGTCAAAGGGCTCTTCATAGATTCAAATGATCTTTTCATTTTCTTTCACATTTCATTTTAAAACTGAAAGCTGGAAAAAGTGAGAAGCCACAACAATGTTGGCATGAAGAAGTTCCCTAAGTGCCTGACTCACAAGTTTGCCCCATTGTCCTTAACCCAGACACTAAGACCTGTGACTTCTCTTCCACATTCAGAGAGATCTGGACCAAGTACAAGGTAGAGGCTATCCAATCCTCCCTGGAAGCCTGTCTCCAGCTAACAAGCTCCCCTCCTTCCTCAGCAATCTTGGATGTGCCTTCTCAACCTTCAAAATGCAGTTCGAGTTTTTTCTCCTCCTGGTGTATTTCCTTGTCTCATTCAGAGTTAACCAAACTTTCCCTTAGACCAACACTTTACCTTGAGTATAGATATCATTGTGCTTTTTAAACTGATGTACAGCTGTACATTTTAATGTCTATTTACTCTACTATATTGGGTTCGAGTACCCAGTGCCTCACCTAACGTGTCATTTAATTTATCCCCAATCAACATTACTCCCATGCCGTAAGAGGCGGAAGAGTTAAATGATGCCTTCCCTATTTACAGCAGTGGGTCCTCCCTTCAGTTGCACTGTTGTAACTGAAAACACAGGTTCAGCTGCCTGCAGCAAGGAAATCAAACTTGTGAGACAGGTGCTGGTGCAAAAGGAAAGTGCAGTGCCCTGGGAGAATAGTGGGCTCCTGTTTCAAAAACCATCCCCCTTCTTGCTCAAGCTCAGTTCTTATAGGGATAGGAAGGGGAGAGCTTGGTTCTCTCTCCAATCGTTTTGCTAGCTGTCAGTACCCTGGGGCCATCTTTCTAGCTCTTGGTACACTCAGTGTACGAACTGCCCCCTGTGCCATCTTGGCCACGGAGGGGACTCCCTGGTGCTCTGACAATGGTAACACTGTTCTGTTTAATCTTATATTCCACAATTAAACTAAAAAATGCTCTTGCTACCTTGCCCAAAGGAAGCATCAAAACATATGTTCAAAATGCATTCTACCTAGTATGTAAAATTACCAAAAAACACTTACAAAATTGTTATGGACCCCTAGTGGTGCTGTATTTGGTTTTTGGTTAATATTATCAAACAATGTGTCTAAAGCAATGTAATATTCTTCAGTAGAGATTTTGAGAACTTATTTAAAATAAGATGTTGCTACTTCATTTAATCGATATTTTAAAAGGTGTTGCTGCCCTGAGTAAAACAAAAACAAAACAAAACAGATGATTTGCAAATAACCACTCTGATTTTTAAATTTCTAAACATCTGTTATATATTTTGAAACATAAAAATATCGAGACAGAATCTGTATCTGCACACATTATTAAAGGGAGGTAAAAGGATGTTTTTAGTAACCAGTCTGACTTTTTTTACCCACTAGGATATTCAATACTTCAAGCTATTATGGAGAAAGCAGGACAAAATGGTTGGCATGTCAGCGCTATATGTGTGGAAAATTTTAATGATGTCAGCTATAGACAACTTCTAGAAGAACTTGACCGAAGACAAGAGAAGAAATTTGTAATAGACTGTGAGATAGAGAGGCTTCAAAACATATTAGAACAGGTAAGTCCTGGATTTTATGTTATTATTAACCTAGACTCTATCAGCATCTTCTTCCAACCACTTAGTCTGAAGTGTGTAGTTAGGGAGTTTTCACTCTGTGGTTTGTCTCCAACACTGATTCGTAATCTATCACCAAACGCCATTTGGGTTCCTAAGTCTCAATGCAGGGAAGACCACAATTTCTCAGACGTTTTAAAACGCACAACACAAAGAACATTTTGTGAACCATCAAGATCTCTTGGCCCCCAGTCATCATAAACATTAATTTTGAAGATTAATGCCATCTAAAATATTTGAAAACTATAATGTCTGTGACTGTGTGCTTTTTCTAACCTTTAGAGGAATAGCTACATGAAAATAACAACATGAATTGGTAAAGCAATGAAATAAAATAAAATTAAGTGGCATACTGTGCACAGCAGATTTTCTTCTAGATATTGTATGTAAACACCTTACCACCACAGGAAAGGCAGTTTTCAGCTCACCACACAAAAGAAAATACTTTTAATAAAGTTTTCAATAAATATCTGTTGATTTCCTTGGTAGGACATTAAAAAATAGAGCTCTGTCCTTGTGTTAAGTGATGGGAAAATATCAAACAATGGATAGCGTTTGCCTTCCCTGTAACCTGCGTATCATGATCACTCTTTGAAAGCTTTTATTTGGCCAAAATCACAGTGAATGATCGCCATCTACTGGTTTTAGAAATGTTTGTCCATTTTGTCTATAATAGGTTAGCTAGACAATCAATATCATAACATGATGGGTTTTGTTTTGTTTTTTTTGGTTACTTTGCTTCATATGCGTTATCTACATAATCATATAACTTGATTTGTAGTACTAGTAAGTAAATTTACTAATTAGCAGGCTTATTTATAAAGATAAATATGCAGCTATTCAAAATCAACATGTGTTTCAGATCCTCCTTATTCTAGAAGGGCACTCAACCAGAGACTGTAAGTTTCCTTCCTCCGCGATATTAGATTGTGTAAACACTCAAAGTGAGAAGGAAGGTGGTGGTTCTTTTGGAGGGCTGGTGAGGCCAGAGCATGCTGTGAGAGGTAGTGTCGGTGTGTTCACCCTCTGTTAGCCTTCACAGCGGGGAAAGCCCACTTGATTGAAGAAATGTGTTTGTATTCTATTGGAAAATATTAATTGTAAGCATGTACATTACTCAGGTTTATTCCTGAGAGAGTCCCAACTTATTAAGGTTGTCATGATTCCGGGTATATGGAATTTTTAAATGCGTATTTGCGGAACCCAAGGGAAAACCCTCTTACTACAAGAGGTCACTTCAGCTCAAACTCCCATTCTTCCTCTGTCCCACTCCTGCCCGTATGTCGAGAGTTCGAGCTGTTTGACCCGGACAGCTGAAGCTTTGCAAATGATTCCTCATGAATCCCAGAGAGCAGTCAACTCTAGGAACTGCCTGGATTGCCAAGTTCCTGCCAGAGCTTGAGTGAGGCTCAGAAAGACCCTCCACTTAGCACCTGTGCTTAAAAGACTGTGTCTGAGGGAAGCAATTGAGTGCAGAAAGCACACTGACCCATTTTGGAGGCTTAGCAGTTTTCTAAGAAGAAAGTCGGCACACCCGAGTGATTTGGATTAACTCTTTAAATAAGCCTTGAATAAGCTCTTGCTAAGGGAACTGTACATTTTAATTTCTCTGTCATTTCAAAAACTTATTTTTGCCAGCCTTATTAAGATATGAATTATGTATAACATTGGGTAAGTTTAAGGTGTACAACAGGACAATGTGATACCTTAATAAAGGGTGAGGTGATTGCCACAGTAAAACTGGCTCATAGGTTCACCACTTCACATAATTATCATTTCTTTGGGTGGATGAGTACATTTAAGGTCTGTTTTCTTAGTAACTTTCAAGTATATAGTACAATATTGTCAACTATAGTCACCATGCTGTGCATTACAACCCCGAAACTTAGAAAACTGAATGTCTACCTTTTCTATTTTTATTTCCATGTCTATTATTCTTGCTGAATCTGAAAGGTTTCCATCATGACTGCACAGTAATAATGAGCCTAATAATACATAGACCTTTGTCCCTTTAAAATACCTCTCAGGTATAAATCTCATAAATTATAACAAAGTCTACTGTACTGTGAGACTATAATATACTCTTAATTGCTCTATAAAATTTCTCTGTAAGAGAGGCTTATTTCTGATTCTGAAATGATTTTTTTACTTTCTACATTTTAATTCATTGTACCTCTAGGGAAAATCACTTTTATTGTTTCTGGTTTTACCCTTGACTCATCTAAATACAAGAGATAATCCAGATTTTTGTCAGGAATCTGTAAATGCATTTCATTACCTCTGTGATTCAACATCTTAAATAAATGGGGATAACAATAGAAATCAATTTTAAGGAATCGATCAAAGCATTTTTTAAAAGCAAAATACTAAGGAATCTTAATCGGAAAAATATATCCCTGTCTCAGAAGCTGGTGAAATTATTACAATAAAGATCAGGGGAAATTTCCAGAAGGATGGATGCCCTTCATATTATGGTAACATGCTGTTAATAAATCCTTTTTTTGATGTGTCAATTTGTATCAACTTTCAAGATATAATGTAAATAACTTACACACTTTTCCCTCAAAATTAATACTGGACAACTGTAGAGAAAACGGATATCTTCAGTATATGTTTTCCAAATTATTTTTATTCAATGAACTAATCAGTTCTTCTTTAAATTTAATCTTTATTGTATTTTTTCCACTACCCACCCCCAGCAAACACCATGCTGTTGTCCTAGTCCATGAGCCCTTTTCCTGTTTGCTCAGTCCCTCCAACCCCTAACCTCCACCCCGCTGTAGCTGTCATCCTGCTCTCTCTGAGTCTGTCCCCACTTTCCTTGTTAGTTCAGTTTGTTCATTAGATTCCACAAATGAGTGAAGTCATAAGGTATTTGTCCTTCTCAGACTAGCTTATTTCACTTAGTGTAATCTTCTCTAGGTACACCCATGCTGTTGCAAAGGCTTATAAATGCATCGCTATTTAAAATAGCAGTTAGCCACATTCTCATTCAAACATTCTAAAAAATGAGCCTTGAAACAGGTATTTGAAATTGTAGTTTAAGGAAAAATGGAGGAATTTATGTAAATATCTCTCACCGAGATATTTAAGGGGACTAAACAAAAGTGCAAAAAATACAATAAAATTAAATAAAAAATAAAGCAAAATAAGAAAACTACAACATTAGATTTTTGCCATTTTGTTTGTATCAGGCTCTATTAAAAGCAACTGTATGTTTGGCTCTCTGAATCTAATGGGCATTTTGGTCTACTCATCAACAAGGAAAAGAAACTTCGAAAAGCAACTTACAACTAAAAACATTTTTGAGTATTTGTTGAATTGTTGATCAGTTACTGAGAGAAAGAATCTTGATTTCTACTAAAATTAATATAATCTTTTTGGACAATGGCATTGTTCATCTCACCTTGTTTTCTTGCTATAAAAAGACATCAATTATTTTATAGAATAGCTCATAATAGCTTAATATAGCTAGGAGCAAATCAATTGTTTTCATATCAAAATATAGTAGGAGACTGTCAAACATTATCTTCACATGTAACTATTAATTTTAAATCCTGAACTTCATTACTTGAAAAGAATCCCTGCGGACTGTATCTAATACCTTATCAATTGAACATTGAAGTACCAGACTTCGTTTTCATTTTTAACCCAGTAGCAAAAAAAGCAACAAAACCTTGACATTCATCTTTCTAGCATCAAAAACCATTTGAGCCAAACAGCACTTGAAGCTAACAGCTGCTCACAAGCTTACTCCACCAGGAACACAACCTAAGGGCCTATAGCTGGGTCTCTGTGGCCCTGCTGCCGGGGACACCCGGCTCCCGTGGGCTCAGCTCTTCCTCTGAGATCTGCAGTTGTCACAACAGGCAGTGGGAGAGCTTGCATTCTTCTAACTCGTTCTTTGGTCAATTCACTTATCACCTCAAAATTATAGTTTTTCCATAAAAGATAAAGGTTTCTACTTTTTGAGGGATGGATAAGAAATCTTAAATTGTTTATTTTTCAAAAGTGAGTGAATTATTAACACACAATTCTTCTCCTTCCTTACTGTAAATGAGGAGCATTGGGCTGAGATGATCCGGAAAAGCCTTGCTCACTCTAAAAGTCAATAATGCTATTTGCAATGAAGACTTTCTGATAATTGTGTTTGATCCTGAAGCAATATATGATTTTACACCTGGGGCATATGCTGAAAAGAAGCATAAAGATTAAACTTCAGTCAAATGGCCTTTTCTGTATGCTCACTCATCCTACAACTATTTCTTGAGTGCCCACTCTGGGTCAGGCCCCATGCTCTGCTGAAGATAAAGCGATGAGCAAAAGAAATACATTTTCTGTTCTACTTAGTGACTCTTACCTGGTTAACTGTGGTTTAAGCAAAAAGTATCTACTCAAATCCTACTAAAATATATTCTCTCCTTTAGAAAAATAGTACATAAAAAGTGATCAAGACTCTCATTGCCTCAAGGACTTTGCTCTGAGTGCCAGTTCTTATTGAAGAGGTGACAATGTCAAAGGCATTAGATAAAGAACTGGAACTATATTGGTCTTGGGATATACCACAGATGTACTGGAGGAACCCAACCAAGTAAACCAAGTAGTCGTCAAGAGAAGATGTCAAAAAGTGACCTCATTGCACAAAATAGCCATTTATTAAAGTAATGAAGAAAAATGGCCCTGGAATTGACTCAAGGATATCTCCAACTGTCTCTAGTACACACCTCAAATTTCATGGTACCCCCTTTCCTTCACCAGCATCCTCAGTTTTGCCATATGAAAGCAAAGTTCAATGTTCTGTCAAACACAATGTGAATCTCAGATAATTAGCAAACCCAGTAACCTTCCCCTACTGTTTGCAAATTAGTCAGAAAAGCTTAAAAGTCATAATTGACCTCTTAGAGCTTTATTGCATCACAAAATCCTTCCTCGGGGCACAGTTAGAAAGCAAAAAATTCCTCACAAACGGAAATGTTGCCATTTGCTCATGGGCAGTGAAACATGGACAGGCCCCCAGTTAACGTGTGCTTAGTCCAAGGCGCCACCTAAGTGACAAGTCAGGCCTCAGATATGGTTTTTGGCCAATTGCCAAATGTGTGGCAGTGCTGATTAGCAGGTAAAGCCTGTTTACCTAGAGTCTGCATGTATAAGTTTTCAGAGTTCTCTAACATAAGAAATTGTACTAAATCCAGAGCTCTACCTGGTCCATGTATGCTTCCCAAAAGATATCAGACACTGAATAAAACATCAGAAAGAGCTAAAGGCCTAAAGAGCCTTCCTCTGTGAGCCATATTTGGTTGAGCCATTCATTATCTAGAAAGAAAGGAGAATTATAGTTAATAGCTAATGGCTATAAATTCATTTTTTTCTCACACTAAAGCAAAACAACAACAAAAAAACTCTGAAAAGTGTGAGATAAGATACAGAAGAGACAAAAAGAAGCAGCAAGAGAAGAGGAAACCAGTTATCAGTAGTCATTATAGACAGATGATAGATTCAATTATTTGCATCATCTAGAGAAAGATTAAGCAGCATATACTATGATAATAGGAATGAGCCGGAGACAGGAGACAGGACAATTCTGCACTTGACTCCTCATTTATTCACTTAGCATCTATGTGCCAGCCATCATCCCAGGTACTGCATGGCTCTACCAAGAGGAGCAAAACATAAATCCCGCACTGGGAACTCACAAACAAATGATTATAATTGCATGGGTTCAGAAACAGAATTACTGCCAAATGGATCAGGAACCCAGAAGGTGTGGTGACTAAATATAACCAGCATTCTTCCTGGGGGGAAAAAGACCTTTAAATGGAAAACGCACTGTATTCTCCCAGTGGAATGGAAAAGGGGTGAAAGTATTCCAGACAGAAACTGCAAAGGCAAGGGGGTCTGAAAATGCTCAGAGAGAGGAGACCAGTTCTATGGGATAAAAATTGGGTAGAGCCATAAAGACCAGAGGTAGCAGGACCAGGGATTAGTGCTTGTATTGCATCCATTTAGCGATCTGCCTTTGCTGTTGAAACTTCTCCGTCAAAGCAGTCTAAGTTTGTCATTTACCAATTTATTCCCAGTGATATGAAAGCAGAGCAAAATAATTGTTGAATAAACGAAAGTCCGAATGAGCTTCACGTGAAGACACAAGCAGGAGAAATATCTCTTTTATGTGTTTCAGGGAAGAGCACCCAGTAGTACTGGAAGTTGTACAGGGTAAGCCCTCAGTCACCTGAGATCTGGAAGTTAGGCTTCCCGAGTTTGTTGTATAGGCTGAAAAAAAGCACAAGAGTTTTTACTGCCATGTATTGAAGTAACAGTGAGTGAGATACAATGGGAACAAATCAGGGACTCAAATAAATTACTATAGCAAAGAAATCATATCAGCAAGTTCCTGCACTGCAGTACTGGCAGGGCTGGCTGCTGTTACGTCATTATAAAGCTACTTTCGCATACCGAGCTTGGCTGGATCTGGAGCTGCAACAAAGTAAGAAAAAATTTAAAAGACATGAGATTATGTTTTAAAAGGTGAACTTCACTTCTTCAATCTTACTTTTTTTTTTTTTTAGCTGAATTGATTTGAATGTGCAAGTTCCATTGTGATGCGCTGGGTTTGTTGTTTTCACAGAAAACAGAAATACCTTTACAGATCTCAGCCAGGCAAAGGAATTGGTGGGAGTTGTAAAGGCTTCTCTAATTATCTCTTAGCAACTGTTTCCATGGTTGCAGCTATTCTTCATTCTTATAAAGTAAACACACTAAAAAAGAAAAGAAGACAAATATGTAAGGTTTTTTGAAGAAAAGAATATGATTGTCAGAATAAAATTTATTTTAGTTGATACTCCAAGAACCTTATTAGAATAGTTGTCATTATTTTTGTTGACTTGAACATTCAAAAATTCAGCTTCTTAATTTTAAAAAGATAAAGGAAAATCTGCTTGATAATTTTAGATATATAAAAAAGTTAGTTTTTCTTGCTTTAGTAAAAGTCAGCTGCATAGACTTATCTACCATGGTTTAGGAATAGGTAAGGAATAATCTAAGTAGAAAAAAGAGTATGATTTCATAACTTATTTCACTAGGATTTTGTAGCTACTTATTACATGTTCACAAGGCAGTGAGATTAACAAAAAGGAAGAAAAACCTTCAATAATACCTTTGAGGACATGTTTCTGAGTCTTGTAAACATGATAAATACAACTATACTTTATAAATTCTAGAGTATTCATATTAAATAGTTTAATAATTGAGTGTATGACCTGTTAGTAAATGAAGTGATACATCTTTTTAGAAAGATAATGGAACAAATTCACTCCTAATCCTCTCCTTCAGGTTAGCCACATAATTGTTCAAGACTTCCTGCCAATTGTCTAGATTTTTTCTGAACTTATATATATACCAAGTTTAAGATCAGATTGTAGAAGGATATTAAAGCAGTGTCATTTTTTCCAAAATAAGTAAGTTTTACATAATCACTGACAAATGAAAGAATGATCAAGACTGTACATAGGAAATTTACTTTCCCTTTTTTAAGGTTCACATATAGCACATGATTGTTTATTCTTCCAAAGTCTAGGCTAAAATTGTCTCTATCCTGGCCCTATGTCCTCTCTTTAAAACCACAGAACATATATTGGAATATATAAATATACATGTGTGAGGTCTGTCCAGAAAAAATTCAGCCATTGTTAATATAACAAATACTGTTTGTATGACATTAATGTAAGTAACCCGGGAGCCAAGGAGAGTGGACTGGAATGCACATGTGTGAAAAATGACGACTTCACTGTACTAGCCCGTGGAGGTGGTAGACGCCATTGAATGAGCATGTGTACCATGTGGCCATCACATTCAGTGACTGAGCAAGTAGAGCAATGAATCCGCATCAAATTTTGCATTAATCCTGAACATTCTTCCACGGAAACTATTTGGATGATTCAGAAGTCTGCAGGTATGGGCCACTGGTGATTGGCAGCTTCAACAAGACATGCAGATGTTTTTAGTGAAACATCAAATCACCCAGGTGACTCAGCCCCACTACAGCCCAGATTCGGTGCCCTGTGACTTCTGGCTTTTCCCAAAAGTAAAATCACCTCTGGAAGGGAAGGGATTTCTGACCTTTGATGACATTCAGAAAAATACAATGGAACAGCTGATGGTGATTCTAATAAAGGATTTTGCAGAGTTCTTTGAACAGTGGAAGAGACACTGGGAGAACTGTGTGAGATCCCAGGTACCTACTCTGAAGGACACTGAGGCTTCATTTTAATATGTACAGTGTCTCTTGCAGCTTGTATCTTCTTCAATAAATATCTCTATTTTTCATATTATGTGGCTGGATACTTTCTCAACAGACCACATACATTTGAATTTTATTTTTATAATTAATTTTTGTTCATTTTTCTGATCATTTTAACATAAACTTAAAGTAAAATATTCTAATATAACATAATATAATGTAATATGTAGTATCTTGCAAGGAACACAAGAGAAATAAATTGTCTCTGCCCACCCCACCATTTATTTTCCTTCCTTATAAATGTATTTAACACTCATCCATTTGCTCATTTATTTAACAAATATTTTTTCAATACCTATGGACATTGTATATAAAGGTAAATAAACCTCAGTTCTTCCCTTGAAGAAGTTTCAAGTGTAAAGGAAAGCAGAGGAACACAAGCAAGTAATACAGCACGATGTGGAAAGGCATAACAAAGGGAAAGTAGGTTTATAAAGTAGATTGGGAAATGAGTTAGAATTCCCGAGTAAGAAAACCTGGGAAAAGACGTTCAAGGCGCATTCCGGGCAGAGTTCTGGGGGGAGCCGCCTCTGCAGGGAAAGGAGGTAAGTGTGGCTTGAATATCAAGTGCAGGGGAAATAAGAAGGCAAATTGAAGGCAGGCTGTGAAGGGCCTCATGGGCTTTACTTAGTAGTTTTAAATTCATAACATTCACATGTCATTGGATGTCTTCAAACATTATCAAATTTTTGTTTTAAAAAGATAATTCTGATGACAATGTAGAGAATGGACTGGAAGGGGGTCATCCTGGTTACTAGGTAGTGTAGCAACAGAGTAAATGTTCTTAATCTTTATACTTTATTTTTCACTTTTACATTTTAAAGTATAAAAATATACTTCATATTTTAAGGATGTTCCATGTCTAATAAATTATAACTTCATTTATTTGACACCTATACAACAAATGTTTATTCAGTGCTTATTAAAAATCAATGTTGTAAGCTCAGTAGAAGTCCCTACCCCATGGAGCTTATATTTCAGTGAGGGAGCCACACAATAAACAAATATGTAATGTCAAATAGTGATAACATTATTTTTACTAAGTACATTTATTAAATGTCACTTTGCAAAACACCATGATATGCACTTAGGCATTCATAGTCTTTATGATTTTTGTTAAAATTTTGAGAAGTTTACTTGATCTAATTGGGGTTTAAAAAAATTGATAATGTTAACAGTATTCTCAGTCATTATGAATAACAGTCTTTAAATTTTCATTGTAAATGTGAAAATATGGGCAAAAGACCTGCCCAGTGAAGTTGCTATGCAAATATTGCCTACCAACATCAAACAGGAGAATTCCATTTGTTAGGGAGAGGTATCATGTTTTCTGCCCTTTCTCTGTCAGTTATAACCTTTCATATGCTCATTTTTTAAAATGATTTTGGAGTTAATCATTTAAACAAATGTGAAGAGTTTACTCAGAAAAATTTCCACTCCTTTTTTGAGACAGGGTATCTGTTTATATCTATGTCCTCTCTGAATCCACTTCAGAGAAACCCGGCCTCTTGTACCAAACTATTTGAAGTAGAACACACCCACCCATAAATTTAAATGCAAAGAAAGTAATCCATTGCCATAATGGAGACAACTATACTTGAACAACAATAAAAAAAAAATAAAGAGAATAACTCCGGGTCCATATGACTTACGTATTCAATCACGATTTTATCTATCGAATATAATTGCAAACATGTAAATTTTAAAATTCATGACCAAAAAATTACTAGCTGAAACTACAAAATAGTGAGGTGCTATCACAAAAATTATGGACAGAACTTAAATATGCCTCAAATGGTTTAGGTTGTGCTTTTGCTGTGGGTAAAGATGATCAACGCTGAGGAGAAATAAGAAAGCATTATTAAAGTAACTGAAGTTTGAAATGTATGTGAAAGTTAAGGAAGGATATGAGTGAAGAATAATGTTATAGGATGAACTTGTCTTAAATCTTTTTTTATTGTCGTTCGAGTACAATTGTCTCCATTTTCTCCCCACTACTCCCCTCCACCCCACTGACTCCTATCTTTTACCCTCGATCCTACTCCCCTTTGGCTTTGCCCATGTGTCCTTTATACATGGAAGGATGAACTTAAACAACCTTTTAAAACTGTTCTACAGAACTTCACACTATCTGGCTCAGAGGTTTTTAGTGTACTTTCTGTTATTAAAGTCTTTAAAAATTCCTACAGCAAAAAAACCCTACTAAATCTTATTTAACCTAGTGTTCCCTGCGAAAGTGGCCACAGAACTTTTTTTTGCAGTTACCTCTTTACATTTTATGTTCCTAAATATATGACTCCTCAAATTTTTATAACCCTAGATAATTTTTCAGTGATGATATATCCAATTAGGTAGAACTCGAGAAATAAGATATTATACCCTGGCTAGTGTGGCTCAGTGGATTGAGCACAGGCTGTGAACCAAAGGGTTGCCAGTTCGATTCCCAGTCAGGGCACATGCCTGGGTTGCAGGCCAGGCCCCCAGTACTGGGCATGCAAAAGGCAACCACACATTGGTGTTTTTCTCCCTCTCCTTCTCTTCCCCTCTCTCTAAAAATAAATAAATAAAAATCCTGTTTTCAAAGAGAACATCACAAAACGTATTTAATGCTAGTATAGTTAAAATGTATTTGACTATATTGTACATAGTTTAACCTTTACTTATCACTTTGAGCTTGTCTCATAAATAGAATTACTTATTTTATTGAGTTGAATTGGCATTCAATATAGGATATGTATTTGAACTGTCATTTTAAATATACATCTGGTAAAGTACAAGCTGTACAAAATCGAATCTGAATTATTTAAGCCTTTCTGATAATTAGCTTTATTATGGGTATATAAAGAATTTGCAGACCTAGACTTGGATGTGTTACATTTTACCTGGCAATTCTTCATCTGTGTGTTCCTGACCCAGTCTAGTGCAAAATGGAATTAGCAATACCTTGCATATATGTTTTTATTGAAATAAACAATATTTTCAGACACAAGATTATTGAAAAAAGGAACTGTGTCTGTTTCATTATGAGAAATCTAGTTATTCTCATGCACAAGTTTGGCATCATCAAAAGCTAATGTCAGAAAGAATGTCACTCTCACAAGTATCTGTTTTATTCATTTTGTTATTACGAAGGATAGATCGCTATTGAATTGCTGTGGCCTGAGAAAGGCAACAGGGTGCAATAAAAAATGATGAAAAGTATAGTCAAAAGACCTGGGGTGAAGTCCCAGCTTCATCACTTAATGCTTGTATTTATTTAATGCATTTGTTAATGAAAGCACAGGATTAACCTCTCCACCTATATCTCATTAGAATGATTTTTATATTGCTTCTTACAAAATGTCTCTTTAATTAAAGAAGAACATGCTGCTCTCTGGTTCTTTCAAGCTGTTATGTGAGTTTCAAATTAATAATTACAAATTCCATAGAATCTTTTGTGCCTCTTTGCAAATATTTTAAATCACTATATTAAAATGCTATTAACTCAAAGTGGATTTCTGCTAAGAGATATTCAGAGTCAACATAATGAGAATTATAATACTATTCAGGATTTGTGGATGTAGAATTTTTGAACAACCATAATTGTCAGGGAGAAGGACATACAGGTGTATTCTACAATGTGTTTTTCTGTGGCTGTTGGCAGCTACCCTGATGGGGTAGAGAGGCACAGAGTGGAAATTAAACACCAGAATTTCAACACTTGATTTTCACTTATACTTCTACCACCCTATTCAAATCATATTGCTGTCATGTGGGAGAGGTATATATAAAGTTATCTACATTTTTTTATCTGAAAGGATAAAACTGAAAGAATTTTTTATCATTTAGAATAAAGCTGAAGAAAGAAACAATATCAAACCAGTACTATGGATGGGTATCCTTAAAGATTACAAGACAATGTGAAGGGGAAAATCATGACTCAGGAATATAAATAATTTATTAAATAAAGATACTGATTCATTCCTATTTCTCTATATAAGAGAATAAACATTTCAAACCAAATTTACATATCCAAATAGAAGTATTTTGTACAACTCGAGACCCTGACTATACATAGAGATTAGGAAGTCAGAATATAACAAAGACAGGTTACACTACAGAGATGAAAAGCTTGGGACAGTCAGTCAACAGAAGTGTGTTTTACATTATAGATTACACTACCAAGTTGGTAATTATTTTTAAACTGAAGACTATCTTTGTTTGGCTTCCCCCACAAGCAGACCTTAAGGCAAAAATTGGTGCGTAATTAGTCGGTTTGCTAGGTGAAGAACACACCTGAAGCACAGTGGACAAATGCAGTCAATAAAAGGTGCAGCATTTATCTAGCAAATTACTACATAAATTACTATGTGTGTGAGAGGGGCTTAATCTCATTTGAAATTACCGTAAACTAATTACTGGAGCTAGTGCAGAGCACACATGTTAGAATCATCTTACTGTGGTGCAAGGAACTTAGATTATCTATGCACCGGTTCCTGTCATCCTTGCACCAGTACTGCTGGGGAAGAGGGCATTCATCTCCTGACTCTTCTGACCTGATCTCCGCACCCCCACCCCTAAGGGCAAAGCACGCTCTAGAGACCAGAGAAGACCGCGCGTCACAGAAATGCAGGTGCTGCCAGTTAGAAGTCCTAAGCCAGTGTGTGTTAACATCGCAAGAGGAAAAGCATGATGAGGCACCAGCAATGTTTATTACAGTGACTGACAATACAGATATAGAACTTTTAAGTCTGTATAAGATTCTAGAGTCCAAAGAACTCTACCCCAACTTCTTTTATTGATCATGAGTCAGCTTTTGCTGTGTCCTTCCAGTGACAGATATCATTACTTTGAGAGGTAGCCATTCCCTTTATGGGCAACTTTCTTCCCCTCCCTTTCTCCTAAAAAACAGTTTGTCCTAATTAGAAGCTTTTATAATTTCTAACATCTCCAAGTATAGAAAAGAATAAAAATATAGGCACACACACCTGTGTGTGCACTTGGTACTTCTTTCCCTTCAAACATTTGAAGAGAACTCTCATACCCTATCTTCTCTCTTAATCTCCTCACACTGAGCAGCCTTAGTTCTGTTTGGTCTGGGCTCTTGATCCCCCTCTCCCCGTGTGTGCATCCCGAGCTCCAGACTAAAGGTCCTTCAGTTCTCTTACAAGATTGTAATTTAAGTCCACAGCTTGTTTGCAAAAGTCCCTTGCCTTATATTTTTTCTTTTTGTAGAACTGAAGAAAACTAACTAAACAAACTAGAATGGTGGTATTTATCTATATGAAAATGTGTTGAAGCATATTTAAAATCAGCATTCAGGGGACATTTGGGAGTTTGACATTTCTACAGAATACAAAGATTAGTGAGAGTTACTGCCCTCATTACAATAACTCTCCAACATTTACCAGGCATCGATCGTGTCTCTAACACCGCCAAAATATGGTACTGTTTTCTCCATGTCACTGAACTCTCAGAAACATGATAGCTGGGAGAGATATTTCCAGCTGATGTATAAAATCTAACTAAAAGGGAAGCCAAAGCCACTCATATTCATACTCCAGGGTGCCACTAAAGATCTTCAGCTTGAAGACAGTGTTTAATATAACAAGCACAGCTTCATAATAACAGTTTCAGGTAATACATATCAGCTCTTATCTCAAAAGACCCCTGAGTGATACATAAAACCATTGCTGATTCATAAAGGACTAACATAAAATCTGACTGTGGGTTGAACACTGAGTTTTATTCGTTTTCAAGTCTCAAATTGATCATAACATGCTAGTGTTGGTGACCTTTATATTCTCATTAACTTCTTTATTCATCCAATCAATATTTAATAGGATCTATTCTCTCTTAAAAACTGCCTTGTTCTCCTAATCATACAATACCACTTCTTAAAACCCACACTACTCCCTTCACTCTGTTTGAATTTCAGTCATAATAAACATCCTCGTAAGAGCAGTGCTGACTTACTTGTCTTTATAATCTTTGGCTCTCCTGACCTAAATTTATACATGAGACATTTATTGCACTACTTATTTAGAGGTAGAGGAAAGATGAAAAGGTGTCCCTGGGCTCATTTTTCTCTAATTTTAATAAATAAATAAAGATTTAAAAGTCCCTGTCCCATTCATAAAAATTGATTATGCCATAATTTGCCAATAAAACATTTGTAGTGATGACATCTGGCATTTGCCTTATTGAGACACATAAGCCTGACTTCAGAATTGAATCATTCGACCATCACCATGGTTGTTGATGAACAAATGTTTATTTCCTAAAACACAAACAACAAAAAGTAATTAAAAGAATCAATTAATCACTTTTCCTATGCTTTATTCTTATAAACATGGGCACTTGAAAGTGTATTATCAGTGTGACTTTTCCTAACCCGCTCTTCAAACTCTACTCCAGACCCTCAATCATTATTCTTTATTTAATTTCATCCTGGTTCTTTCAAGAAGATAAAGCATGAAAAGGCCAATTTGCTTTTTTACATTTTTTGTCTTTATGAAAAGCCGTCATTAATCATTGCAGCCAAGTCCTCATCTAGGCAGTGTTTTCACGTGACAACTCAGTCAAAACACTTGAGTGAGCGTCATGCTATTTGATATTCACATCATTCACCTCAAGCTGTTTCTGTCCACTCTCTATGAAAGAATAGCATCAGATATAGAGACACAAGGTTTGTTCTACTTTTGAATCCCAGTCACTCAGATTTTTTTTTACATAGGAGAGTCTTCACTTCGGTTGAGATAATGGAAGATGTAAAACAACACTCATGATGTCGATTTTACACAATCGTTTTTCAAAAATTAAATAAACAATACTCTGGGTATAGGATACTTTACTATGGAGTATAAACATGATTTTTCCAAAGAAACTTCAGTCCTGTGGCGGATACTTGGTAGAAGGACCAAGATCTTACCTTAAACTATGGCCACCCCCAGGTCAGTGCTTATCACACTCACTGCACACATTGAGGCCTTTGCAACAACATGCAGAACCTTCACTTTTTCCCAGGAGGGATCTGGCTCAGCAAAAACGGTATTCTTTCTAGCATCGCCAGCAAGGCAAATAAATCCGCAGATCACTGCTCCCTGAGGCCCTGGGCTTGCAGAATGTTGATGCATATCAAACTCTGCAAGGCCTTGGCAGCCAGGATTTTTGTCACTTTTGGTTCTTTGTGGTTTCTCTAAGTCCTCAGCCCTTGAAAATGTATTATATAACCCTTAATTTATTATTGTTCTTTGCCAGGCAATCTAGAACTGACAACGATTTCTTTACAGAATTACCCAGTGAAGAATTTCCACTGATTTTACATACTTCCAAGCATTTACACTTTGAAGTGAATTTAAAAGAAAGCAAAGGTTATTGACTGAGGCCACACACAAATCACAAGCTGAGGGTGTTGAGAGACAAGAGGCAGAATGAGTGTGAGGGCTTAAAGAGAGTGCAAAATGGCTTAAAGAGCCACAACAGAGAAAGTTATGGTGAATCAGTAAGAAAAATAACAGAGTGCCCAGTGGCAGCAGTGCCTGCTGAAGTCAAAAAGTTAAGATCTCTCTAGTAAATTGAATAATAGTATACAGTTTCGCAGCCGAGTATCAACCACCATGTTCCTTGATAACTGTCTTGCACAAGTAGTACCTGAGATGCTCCCGAAATAAGAGGGCTTCGAGCTACTCGGTCCATGACAAACCACTCAGGACTGATTTACCCATTATGATGACTAATTAAGCTATTTCTTCACTGAACTTTCTTTATAAGCCCATCTATTTATTGCTTGTCCTCATCTGTATGGTGAGATTGTCATGGGAAATTTATTTTAGATAAATAGTGGACAAGATAAATCTGACAAAATAAAGCATATAAAAATGCTATGTAAAATGTTACAAAGGCATAGCTGAGCCTCCAAGAAAGTAAAGAAAACCTTCAGGAGCCAAGATTAAAGATGACTGTACCAACGGACGTGGTCAGACTGGACAGCCTGACTGGGAATTTAACACTCACCCGGGAACAGAAACTGTGGGCTCAGTCAAGGCAATAAATTTATACCTTAGATCTCATATTAAGCCAGACTATTGAAGGGTAACACCCCAATAAAATAACAGAAGAAAGTCAGCTACCTGTACAAGGAGTTGACTAACTGCTTTCTGAAATGGTGTGGGTTTAGTGCGGTGCAGAAGGTATCTTCTGTAAGAATTTGGCATCACAGATTGTGTTTTGAATTTATACAAACTGTCATTGAAGAATCTGGAAATGAATAAATTATCATAAAAATGGCCCTACACCAGTAATATCAACATTGCAGTATCTGTTAAAAGCAAACACAAAAACACCTTTGAAAGGATTTTAAGGGATTTTGGTTGAGAATTTCCCAGAATCGTTAAGGGGCAATCCTCATAGTCAAGAAGCACAACAAATCCTAAATATTATAAACAAAAATTAAAAAGTAAAAATCCAAACTCATTGTAGTGAAACTACAGAAATTTAAAGACAAAGAGGTCTTACATGGGATCAGAAAGAAAAGATGAGATGAACAGAGATCCCATTTCACCAGCAGCCATGTGTGCAAAACCGTTTCCCAGCACAACTCTTAGGTTATGGGTTTAAATAGAGTTTTCTTGTATTTCATACACAAGTCACTAGTTTACAAAGAAATATTTTAGAGGATATTAAAATGCTAAAAATGATTTAATTTTTTTCTTAGATGATGGAAGTATATGAAATCTTATGTTGTGTTATTACATTTGAAGATACCAATGAGGTTACAAAGCTGCTCATTATTAACTGTCATTGGATTTCTTCTCATTGAAATAAAACTTCAGTTTTAAAATAAGGCTTTTAATTTTTAGTGCAGAAATAAAGTTTCATATTTTTAAAGATTTTATTTATTTATTTTTAGAGTGGGGAAGAGAGGGAAACCTCAATGGGTGGTTGCCTCTCGCATGCCGCTATGGGGACCTGGCCTACAAACCAGGCATGTCTCCTACACCAGGAATCAAAACGGAGATCCTTTGGTCTGCAGGCCAGCATTCAATCCACTGAGCCACACCAGCCAGGGCTAAAGTTGTATTTTTTTAATCCTATAATTTTTTCTTAAAATTTTGGCATTTCCAATTTTTTAAAACTTTCTTAAAAACATTCTTAAGGGAGAAAGTGAACCTAGCTGAGAGAAAAGTATCTTGATGATGTCTTCTCCTTATTTGCTTTATTATAATAAAATATTGCTATGTCCATAAGTAGGTGAAAATTAACTAAGTATTGTCTGGTATCAGACATATCTAAAAACAGAGATTGGCCTTAGAAAAATATCACTTGCTGCTCACAATAATAATCCAGTTTACTCATGGAAAATCTTTCTTACCGGTTGAAGACACCTAATAGTTTATCATGCATTTCTATAAATTATCAGTAAATTAAATAAATCTAAATCTTTTGGAACAAAATCATTTAAGCTTTTTATGTTATCTATATTTTCTATAGTAATATATATAAACTATTGATTTGTTTTGTAACATTACCATTCTCTTTGGGAGGGGATTGCAGTGTAGTATTTTTTTGAAGAAGGTATAGTGAAATAATTGGCCATTTATATTTACAGTATGCTTAAAATTAGAGGTTCTTTTTTTTACTTTAACCACTTAACTTTTAATGTGGCTTATGAACTTATTTTCCTTAAGATAAATCACTTTTATAAGGAAAACAATATTTTCTCACCAGTGTCTATAAGGAGTTATGCTAAAATAGTTAAAATTCTACTTTTTAAAAGTACAGTAAAGTTAAATTGACTTTCTCTTATTTCCTTATATCTTCACAGATTGTGAGTGTTGGAAAGCATGTTAAAGGCTACCATTATATCATTGCAAACTTGGTAAGAACTCTGTATTTTCTAATTTTATAAGAATTTCTCAAGCATTCAAAATTATTTCAATTGTGCCTTAAACTAATGTTCCAATCGATGATTTTACTATACTACTTACTGAGCTTTTCATAAGATAGGATAATCTTCTTATTCCAATGATCATTATATTTCTAATGTAGAATTCAATATATTTGATATAGATCAGCTTAATATCTTCCAAAATGACCTTTAAAACTAATTACAATGTTTGTTTTACGATGGTATCACTTGGCAAGTTAAATAATGGCCTTTTCTCTGTGTAAATGATAAATGTGCCACCCTGTGAATGAAGACCGCCAGTACTCAGGGGCGTTACGGGAATATCAGGGCCGCATGTTCTCTGACGTTGAGAAAAGCCAGATAGAAATGGCTGTTTAAGAAAATTTTTATTGTAATTCAAATATTTAAAGTTATGTCAGCTATTCATATACTAAACATAGTTGGTTACTGAACTAGATACATGCATCAGTATAAAATTCCTAAAGGCCTAAGGCAAGTGCTTTTAATTCTTGGCAAGGCTTTCTAGGTATTTCCTGTTAACTCTGCCACATAGCAGGTAAACTAGCCAAGCAGAAGGCCACTCTCCTTGCTTTATTTAAGGACCATCTGCCCCAAGGGCTTAATCTCAAAAGTGATACATGGTAGAGAAGTTCAGAATGTTTTCTTCTTTTTCTTTTTTCCCACCACATATTTCTTTGTTATGCACTTTGCCCTTGAAGAAGGAAGAGAACCGAATGCTGCAGAGAGATTGAGACGTATCCACTATAACCATGTGGCAAGTGGGCCATCCTAATTTGAGACAGGAATTTTTCTCTAGCGAATTGGGTTTCACTATGGAGTTGAGATATTGAAAGGCAGCAATAGGCTACAAAGTCTTATTGTATTGTATTTTTTTAATAAAGTATAATTATGCTACTTAAGGGATTATCATCAAAATACTGAGAAATTTTGGCTTATCTTCTCCATTACTTTTAGTAGGTCTATACTCTGAATACTTTAATATAATTTATAAAAATAGAAATATATATAAATCTTAAAACTTGTATATTTTGGTATTAATCACTGTAAGACAAAGAAATCTTATGTCATGAGATATCTGCATTCACAATATTATACAAGAAGATTCTAGCAAACAGAGGGTTTTGACATCAATTCTTTCTAAACAATGGAATTCAGAAAAAGAAAGTCAACATGCTATACATTGTCATGCCATAAATATATTTTTGACGTTGCTAAACCAATAAAAATGGAAATAATTAGTAGTTATAACATCTTAATGGGTATCACAGCCTGTATTAAACAGCCTCAGTAGATGGCAGCGTATTAGGTTATCTGTATAATGACTAAGTAACAACATATGATGTAAAAAAGATGTTGCTTATATCGCTCTCACTAAAAACAACCAGGCTTTTACCATATGTAGCTGATATTATTATAATATATGGCTAGGTCAGTAATTCATGCATATCTACATTATAATATAGTTTATTAATATGGATTCTACTGACATTCATTTGTCCCTAAAAACTGAGACTTTAAAAACCAGAGTGATTTTTGTTACTTTGGGCCAATCAATAGCTATTTCTTGAGAACTACATGCATAGAATTCCTACATGTGAAGTCAATTCAGTATCAAAAGTCAATTCAGTATCAAAAGTCAATTCAGTATCAAAAGTCAATTCAGTATCATAGAATTCCTACATGTGAAGTCAATTCAGTAACAAAAGAAAGATTATGTTAACATTATACTTAATATTGAAAAACTGAATGATCTTCCACTAAGATTAGGAATAAAACAAGGATATGCCTCTCATCATTTCTTTTGAACATTATACTGAAGTTTCAAGCAAGTGATATTAGGCAAGAAAAATAAATAAAAGCTGTCCAGGATGAGAAAAAACGGGTTGATGTATAGAAAATCCTAAAAAATCTAATAAAAAAACTCTAAGAACTAATAAATGGGCTTAACAGAGTTGCAAAATATAAGGTCAATATAGTAAAATCTATGTATTTCTGTCTACTAGCAACAAACATCCTGAAAGTGAAGTTAAGAAAAGAATTCCAGCCCTGGCCAATATGGTTCAGCTGGTTGGAGTGTCGACCCATACACCAAAAGGTTGTGGGTTCAATTCTCAGTCAGGACACATACCTAAGTTGTGGGTTTGATCCCCAGTTGGGGTGCATATGGGAGGCAAATAACCAATGTTCCTCTCTCACAGCAGTGTTTCTCTCTTTCTGCCTGTATCTCTCTCTAAAACCAATATACTTTTAAAAAAGAAAAGAATTCCATTTATAGCTTACAATTACAATATTCAATTAATGGAGCTACTACTTAACCAAGTCATCAAGACTGATTTAGTTGGAGGGGTCAAGATGGAGACATAGGAAGCTCCTGAACATCCTTCATCCCACAGATGCACACATGGAGCAGTCCCTCAGAGAGAAATCCAGACAGTACCTGACTCCTACACATCAGGCAACTAAAAACATAAACCCGTGTCAGAATGGATAGGAAAGTCTGAGACACATCCTCCGAAACACTGTCCCTGGCACAGCGCCATGCAACTGTGAGGGAATCCCCGGCTTCCAACTTCTCCATGAAGAGCGAAGATTTGGGCTACCAATTTAGCACCTTTGCTACTTACAATACAGACTCCCTCCAAAAAAAATCTACGTCAAAAAGCCAATAAAACATGAATCCACAAAGCCCAGGGGACTATGAAAAATGAAGAAGCCATTCTTAATGGGCACATGAGCACTCATTGTGACTGACTCAAGACACATTCCTATCAAGACAAGCCTCAGTGCAGAGGGAGAAAGCAAAAATGTCCATCTCCAGTCTTATCCTGGAAGACGATTGACTGTTTACATTTAACCTGCTGCTGAGAATCCATCTTCATGGGTCTAGCTTCATACATTTAGGTACTGGCTATAATCCTCCATGAAGCCCAAGAGAGCTGGTGAGCATTTATGCCATTTTCTTTCCTCCAGCTTCCTGTAAATATAAAACCAGGTTGCCAACATGCCTCTAGAATGAGCTTGTACACATGCCCACCTTGTGCTTATGCTGCCCAAGGGACAACTGAAGCTGATAGCCAATGAAGCTTGCATTCACAAGTCCCACAGGACTGTAGAAAACAATAAAACAGATCTTGACACATAATGCATGAGAGTACTTGCCAAGACTATCTCCTCAAGGCTCAGTGTAGAGGTGACAGGTAAAATGCCCATTTTCCAAACTTTTCTTAAATAGGTTTGACCACATACTTTACAAGCTGCTGCCTAAGGGTCAGGCTTATAATCACCTGATCCTCTCTTTTGGGACACTGGCAGAGCTTGGTACAGCCTTAAATGCCAGGAGCCACTAAGAACAAAGAAAGCAGCTTGAGGAATCACATAGGTTTCAAAGGTGATCAGGAGCTTAGTCTAGACTAGTCTGCCCAAAAAGAGAGTTCAAAAAAACATTCATAAAAATGCTTCCTGAGGTCAGGAAAGCAACACACACACAAAATGAGAATTTTAATAAAGGCACAGAAAATATAAAAAAAATACCAACCATAAATTACAAAGCTGAAGAACACAATAACTAAACTTCAAAATTCAATATAGGGTCAGCAGCAGACTAGATTAAGTGGAAGAAAAGATCAGCTAACTTAAAGCGAGGATAGTGGAATTCAATCAGTTAAGCAAAAAGAAAACAATAAAAAAGAGTGAGGATAGCTTAAGGAGCTTAATGCTACACCATCATATGGATTAATATACACATTATAGAGATCCCAGAAGGAGAATAGAGAAATAAAGGGACAAAAAGCTTGTTCAAAGAAATTATAGCAGAAAATTTTACTAAGCTGGAGAAAGAAGCACATATCCAGATCCAGGAAGATCAAAAATACCAAATAAGCTGAATCTAAAGAGGCACACTCTGAGATGCATTATAATTAAATAAAATAAAAACAAAGAGAACATTAAAATAAGTAAGAGTAAAGCAACTTGTTACGTACAAGGGAACCACCACAAAACTGTTCAGTGTATTTTTTCAGCAGAAATTTTACAAGCAAGAAGAAAGCGAGCTGATATATTCAAAAGAAAAAAACTGTCAACCAAGACTATTTACCTGACAACGTTGTCATTCAGAACTGAAATAGAGACAGTTTTCCTTACTAACAAAAACTGAGAGAGTTGATCTTTATGGGTGACCTTACAAGAAATGTTAATGTTTTGAGTTAAAATTAAAGGACACAAATTACTAACATAAAAACATAAAAGTATAAAACCCAATGGTAAAGAAAAATATACAGACAAATTCAGAATACTCCAATATTGTAATGGTGGTGGGTAAATTACTTCTAATTCTAATAAAAAGGTTAAAAAATAAAGTCATGTAAAAGAATTATAACTACAATAATTTCAAATGGATACACAACATAAAAATGTAAATTATAAAACAAAAGCATAAAACGTAGGAGGGAATATTTAAAATTGTAGAGCTTTTGTATGTGTTCAAAACTTAGTTGTTATAAGCTTAAATGTTATAATTATAATATGTTTTATATAAGCCTCATTGTAACCACAAAGCAAAAATCTACAGTAGAATACAAAAGATGAAGTGAAAGAAATCAAAGCACATTACTACATAAAATCATCAAATCACAAAAAAGGAGAACAAGAGAGAAAGAAAGGTATGAAGGACCTATGAATCACCTGGGAAACAATTAACAAAATGTCAATAGTGCCTTGGCTAGTGTGGCTCAGTTGGCTGGAGGATTGTCCTGACGCAGACCCAGGCCCACAGTGTCCGCGGTGTTATGGATGAGATACGAGATAAATTCACACAGACTACCAAGTCCTGTGGAGGAAAAGGGACAGCACAGCTACTCTCTCAAAGGGGATCCTTGCCTTGACGGGTTTTTATTGGGTTTCAATTTGCACAGGAATACAGGTAAAGCTCATTAATCATTGCCAGGCAATAAGGATCACACAATAGATAGCATACAAAGAACTCTGAGAAACTATTCTGAGTCAGGGTCTGTTAGCTACAGGGCTACAAAACTTTGGGAAACAAACTCATTTCCTGCTTGGACCCTTATCATTTAATTGAGAACATTCTTAGCAAAGCAGGTTTCACAGGATTTTACATATTCTTTCTTAGGCCTGATCACCCAGGGAACCGGCTTTTTCTAGCACAGGGCTGTACCACCCTCTGTCATTGTTTTAGGCTTAAATCAAGCAGGGGAAGTAAGGCAGCCAGGAGATTAGGAGACTCTTCACAGACAGAATGAGGACTCAGGATTTGTCAAAGCCAAGGGGCGAGGGTCCATCAACCCCTTTTGCTATAGCACCCCAAGTCCTTCCTTGGGGCCTCCACATGATTGTGCCTGTCTTAGGTCATTCCCCCCTTGGGGAATCTTACCCATTATTGGCTAACCGATCAAGCATTGGGGGTCAGTTATGGACGAAGTAAAAGGAGCAAAAGTGGGGCCCCTGCCAGGGAGATAAGCTTTGTCTCCTCAGTGGCTTAAGGTCTGAAGGTCGCTCACTCAGCCTAAGCCATGGGGGGTGGGGGATTATAGCTTCTGAAACCAGGCAGGGCAGTTCCCCACATTGTCCCATAGATGAAAAAGTCATGGGTTCAATTCCTGGTCAGGACGCATACCTAGGTTGTGAGATCGATCCTGAGTTGAGGTGCCTAGAAGAAGACAATAATTGGATCTCTCTCTCTCTCTCTCTCCATTCTTTCTCTCTCTATAGGCAATGAGAAAGTGTTTTTAGATGAGTATAAAAATAACTTTTTAAATGGCAATAGTAAGTCAATTTATACCAATAACTTAGATGTGAATGGATTACATTCTCCAATTAAAAAACATACAGTGGCTGAATAGATAAAATAAAGAAGACACACCTATATGCTGCATACAAAAGACCGTTTCAGACTTTAGGGCACACATAGACTAAAAATGAAGGATAGGAATGAAGATATTCTATGAAAATGGAAAAATGAGGAAAGGACAATTTATACTTATATCAGAAAAAAATTACTTTAAGCCAAAACAAGAGACAAAGAAGTTCATTTATGATGATAAAGGAATCAGTTTATCAGTAGATATGACATTTATATTATATAATATAACATAAATATATATCCAACATCAGAGCATCTAAATATATAAAGTGAATATGAACAGATCTGAAAACAGGAAAAGACAGCAATACAATGATAGTAGGAAACCTCAATACCTGATAAACAATAAATAGATGACACTGAGACAGGATATCAGTAAGGAAGCATTGGACTTAAACCACTCAGTAGACTGCATACACCTACAGACATCTACAGAACAACATCCCATTCAACCACAGCACAGGGCATTCTTCTCAAGCACACAGGGCACTTTATCCAGGATAGAGCACATATCAAATTATAAGACAAGTCTTAATCAGCTTCAGAAGTTTGAAATCTTATCAAGCACCTATCTGAACAGAATGGTGTGAAACAATAAGTCAACTACAAAAAAGACAACGGAAAGTCTACAAATATGTAGAGATGAACCAAATGCTCCTGACAACCAGTGAGTCAAAAAATATCAAGAGAAATCAAAAAATGCTCTGAGACAAATTAAAATGGAAACTTAACAAGCCAGAACACATGGAATGGAACAAGAGAAGTTCCAAGGGGGAATTTTATACCAATAAATACCCGCATGAAGAAAAAAGGGAGGCATCAAATAAATAACCTCACTTTGTAGCTCAAGGAATTAGAACAAGAACAAAGTAATTCCAAAGCTAGAAGGGAGGAGATAAAGATCAGAGTGAAAATAAATGAAATAGAAACTAAAAAAACAACAGAAATCATCAATAAAACCAACAGCTGTTTTTTTTTTAAAGATGAACACTATTGACACACTCCTGCCAGGGAGATGTGTCAATCTCCCTAAAAAAACTAAGGAAAGAAGAGAGAAGACAAAATCAGAAAGAGAAGATACCTTGCAACGGATACTGTACAAATAGTAAGGATCTTAAGAAACTACTCTGTGCAATCATACACCAACCAATTAGATAACCTAGAATAAATGGAAAAGTTCCTAGAAACATACAATCCACCAAGCAAGAATCGTGATGAAAATGAAAATCTGAACAAACCAATAATAAGTAAGGAGTTTGAATCAGTAACCAAACCTTCCCAACAAAATGCCTAAGGCCAGATGGCTTCATGGGTAAACTCTACTAAATATTTAGAAAATAATGAAGACCAATCATTTTCAAATTACTCCAATAATTAGAAAAGGAGGAATGCCTCCAAACCCATCTTACAAAGCCAGTGTCAGCCTGATACCAAGTCAGAAAAGGACAATACAAAAAAGTAAATTGCAGGCCGATACCTTGATGCACAGAGATACAAAAATCCTCAACCAAACATTAGCAATCTGAAGTCAACAACCCATTAAAAGGATCATACCCTCCAAATAGCAGGACTGTGTCTCAGGTCTAGGTGCAGACATGCAGCATCCCTGATTCTTGAAATTTTTCTGAGATTATCACTGCCACTATCATGTCAATTGCATATTAAGAATGAGTAAAATTTATAAGAGATGAAATACTGTGGAACTCTTTCTTTTCTATGTCCTGTTTACAGTTGGTGTGCGGGTGCACATATGTTTTCTTTACACATACCCAGCATCTAGAGGTACTGGAGAAAGGACATGGTATCTCAATAGGTTAAATTCTACACCAGAAATTTCCAAGAAACGTAGTCAGGGAAACTTGATCTAGCACTTGACTCACTGTAGTCTGTTTTTCAGAGATTTAAAGAAAATTGCTTCCCTGCTTTGCCACTAGACTTTCCCTTTTCCAATTTTCTGTTCACTTTGCTCCCTGCTATTTTTTAAAGAGAGATAAGAATGAGATAATTTCCCTGCGTAAACTATTTCATTGGCTCCAAGCTAAAAGTACAGTGAAAGAATCCAGGCCCTTCATGAAATGAAAAGACCTGTGGTCTTTCCAACCCTGCCTGCTAATACTTGTCATCTCACCCATCCACAGAGCTTCTTCCCGTTCTCTAAAAATGGCATGCTGCCACTGCCCCATTGCTCACCATCTTCTACTAGAGTAAGCATTCTCAGTCTAAGCTCCCTGCTGCTAAAATGCATTAGGATAAAGTATCTACACTATTTACCTTAATGAACAAAGCCCTGTAACACTTAGCCCTGCTTAACCCCACAGTTTCTTTCCCACTCCACCTCTCCCATGTCCCTCCCAGAAACCAAACTAATTCCAAGGCATTAATACTGATGCTTTGATCTTCCCAGCTTTAGTTTATGTGTTGTCTACACCAGAAGGCACTTACCCTACGCAATTCTAATTAACAGCCTCTTCTAGGAAGCTGTTCTTATATGCCTAATCTGCTAAGCCTATTACTGGGTTCACATATCACCCTGTACAACAATAGTATAGAATGCATGCATTTTTTTATTCATGAAATCACTGGTTTTTTTTATTTTTTCAATTAATCTTTATTGCACTTTTCCATTACCATTTGTCCCCCTTATACTCCCTCCAGCAACCACCACAATGTTGTCCCTGTTCTTGAGTCCTTTGTCCTCTTTGCTCAATTCTCCCACCTTGTAACCTCCACCCCACTAGCTGTCATTTGCTTTCCATCTATGAGTCTGTCTCTGTTTTTTCTTGTTAGATCAGTTTGTTTATTAGATTCCATGTAAGAGTGAAACCATATGGTATTTGTCTTTCTCTGACTGGCTTACTTCACTTGGCATAATGTTCTCCAGGTCCATCCATGCCATTGCAAAGAGTAAAAGTTTCTTGTTTTTATGGCCGAGCAGTATTCCATTGTGTAAATGTTACATCACCTCTGTACCAGGTATTGTCTAATGTTTTGTGGCTCAGCTGCAAATAAGACATTAATACACTGTAGGCTCATTAAGTCAGGAATAATGTCTTTGTTGACCTTATAAAAAGGGCCCTCTCTAGCACCCTGCTTACATCACAGTATTATATTGTTCCTATAATTGTTCTAATTAATCCTCAAAATAGATGTTTATTTTACATATTGTAATTTAGCCGAGATCACAAGGATCCTAAGTCTCAAAACCAAGATTGAAACTCTGTCTTATCTGATGCCAAATAATAAATCAATTTAAATAAATAAATTGAAAATTAGCAAATAGCTTACATTGTTACAATGTGATCATACATTTAAGCATCTCCTATGCCATTCTCAAGGGGGGATCTGGCCTTACACATGTTCTCTTTATTTTTATTTTTATTTAAATCTTTCTTCACCCCTCCTCCAGCAGTCAGATAATTTGAACAGCCACCAATAAAGAGCAAGGAGGAACTACTGACAGTTGTTCTACCTTCAAGGAAAATTGTTAGAATTCTCTTATTTAGATTTTTAATTTTTTAAATATATTCATTTTACATCTAGGAAAACACCTGGATTTGTCATACAGAAGAATAAGATTATAGAGTGCTTATAGTATATCACTAAAGATTAACTAAATCTCTTCCTTATCTAACTCTCACCAAACCACACACAGACACACACATGTACAAACCATTTATTCCTCATTTATAAGGTAGGAAAATTAAGATACAGAGAGTAAAGTCCTTGTCCACATTTAGGCATCTGGTTAGTGTCAAATGGGAACTAGAACTCAGTTCCCAAAATTTGCAGTCTAACACATTTTTACTCAAATGCAATTGCCCCAGTTAAGAGACCATAAACTTGAACACATTGCTTTACTTTTTTCTTTGTTTCTTGTATTTTTCAACTTTTCTTCACTGAATATGTCCTACTCCATCAGCTACCTACTTTGATTATAAAAAAATGCATACATTAATCAACTTCTTAACAACCTATATGTTAAGTGTGAATTTAAGGGTGAATCTTTCTCATTCAACTTGACCTTCTTTCTGTTAATTTCACCGGAGCTGCCTCAATGATTTAGATAACCAGTGAACCTGAAAGGCAAAACAGCACAGATGTTTTCTGAATTAGATAAAACTCATGATATGATGGACCTCTGTAGGTTTATATCAACAGTCATCAGATTATCCGAAAGCCTGTAATTCATTAATTTTCTTTTTCCCCTTTCCCCCCAGAGAATATATGCAAAGGGAAATTAAAAGGAAAATCAAATTGAAAAATATTGTTTCAGTAGGAGGTCACTAACCATTGTGACATGCAAGCTTCGTTTAACATCCCATTTCCACAAGTAGGAAGCCTCTTCCCTGTCCTCCTGGCTGCCAGACTAAGTGGCATTGTTTATTTAGTTACTTAGCCTCCCCTAATGTAGAATCACAATTTTATTACAATGTTATGGAGAACTTTCAGCTCCACAATATTTTCTGGGTAAAAACAGAAATCTCGATGACCACCTCAGTGACTGTTAATGAGAAAACTACTTCACAGTCTAAATCAGAAAATTTCAACCTTTTTTATCTCATGGCACACATAAACTAATGACTGAAATTTTGTGACAAACCAAAAAATATATTACACTTTTTGCCAATCTGACAAAAAATTGGTATAATTTTGATTCATTCACACTGGAGAGCTGCTGTTGCGTTGGCTATCATCATATTTTTATTGACAATCTAAAGGAAAACTGGTCTGTGGCTTCTGACTAATAGTCAGTTACTGCATGTTTTAAAAATTCTTGTGGTGCGTGGGTTGAAAATCACTGGTCCAGAGCAGGGGTGTCAAACTCATTTTCAGCAAGGGCCACATCAGCCTCATAGTGCCTTCAAAGGGCTGAATATAATTTTAACTCCTTAACAGTTAAGGAGTAGTTACATTTACAGTCCTAAAATTATTTCAGCCCTTTGAAGGCAACTGTGAAGCTGATACGGCTCACAGTGAAAATGAGTTTGACACCCCTGGTCTATATCCTATAAATTTTCTATGTAAAATTATTTAAAAATATACAAAACAAAAAAATATCATTCATCTGTACTCAAACAGCCAAAGCTGAAATTAACTGAGCCAGCCACCTTTCGTTTAGATAACTGGAAGGAGTTTGTCATCAGATATGACAATATTCTTCCCTTTGCCTTCCCCATAGCCACAGGATGGAATCAGAGAAATGTGGATTATTGCTTATCAGACTGTGCATCAGGTGATTGTTCTGAAGGCTGCAGCTTTGCCTGTGCATCTAGCAGCTGTGGGTAATGCTATGGAAGGAAGCTGGCCAGGCTTTCTATTTCAGCCTCTGCGGAAAGAAAACAAAAATGTCATCAATTAGCAACTAATGCAATAGTTGAATCACTGTGGCTTTTAGAAAACTGAAATCACTCGCTCGCCTGTGGGTTTGCCCTACATTCTTGTAGGGGCAAACAAATGTTCGCCTGACATTTTACTAGCTGGAGATTGATGGGCAGTGCTTTTCCCTATTTCAAAAACATAGATTTGCTTTCTGGCATCTAACTTCTTCCCACTGAAATGAGAATGTTATTGATGAGCTCTCCAAGGAGCTGGCACATAATGGACGTGAAATAAATATTTGTTGAATGAATTAATTAAGAATAGTATTTAGTGAATTCGAACCAGACCTGCTAGCTACGTGAGCATCACCATTGTCATTGTCCGTGTGAAAAGGGGACCGAAGTGGGCTCAGAGCCTGGACCGTTTTCCTCAGCGTTGCTGCCCTGCCTCTCCTAGGGATATTATGAAAACACCAAAGTTGAAAACACACATATCTGTGTAAGAATACACAGGAGCATGGGATCAGAAAGGCAAACTCAGGAGTCATCTTGGCTCTCATATACGTTTGCTGGGTAAACTTGAATCGTGTCGCTGTAGCCCACTGAGCCTCAGTGTCCTCACTTACAAGGTGAGGCTTGTAATAGGACCTACCTCATAACTTCATGATGAGAAATAAACTAGATCATTTGGGTAATGTGCTTAGCAGAATGCCTGATACAGAAGAAGCCCAGTGTCAATAATAGCTATTAGTACACACCCCTGGGGCTCTCCATAGCAACGTAGCTGAGTTGCTGATAGACTGGTCTATTTCCTTTTAGGTAGCTGAACGGTAATGTGCATGTATTGGCTAGTAAGGCAAACTGCTTTGTTGTTAAAACAAACAAAAAAACAAGTGTTCAAAAACATGTGTAGACACGTTCGGAGAAGTGGCAACACAAAGTTGTCTTCTTCCCCCTGATGCCTGCACTGATTCCTGTTATAATTTCAAGGTCCCTGCTGCTTATTTTACTTTCACTAAAATAACAAAAAATCCAAAACATTTTCTCTTTGTTCCCACAACACAAACAAATCAAATTCAGTTTTTCAAAAGAAACTTCACTAAATCTAAGAGAAAACAAAACAATGCAAATACAGGTGTAAAAACCCATGTTCCTATGTGTGTTGTTTACTTTTCTCTGAGCTAGTATCTTTGGTTTTGTTATTCACTCCCCTCACATGTTTTACTATTTTTTTGCCCTCTTCTTGTCATGTTTATGCTTTACACTTTGTATTGCATATGTATTTTTGTAAGTCACCTTAAATACTTAAAGGGGTCAAAACAGGACCAGTTATAAAACAAATAAGATAAATTGTAATAGATAGGTAGGTAGGTAGGTAGGTAGATAAATAGAAAATAACTTTTCAGCATTATTAAAATTCAGTTAACTTTCTCTAGACAAAAAGAAATAATACCCTTCCTTTCCAGCACCTTTACTCCCCCTAGTGGACACCATCTTTTTTCCTACCACACAGGAGTCCACGAATGGTCTGGTCTATCTTGCTCTCCTTTCTTCCACTGCCATTTCCAAGAATTTCAAGGGTTGTGGTGACTGAAATTATCAAAGCTTTTACCCTCCCTGAGTCAAATGATCAGTTCTATCTGCTTTTAAGCTACTTTGTCATTAAACTGCACCCTTAGACTCATAGTACCATGGTACCTTGGCAATACCTCCACGTAGACACATTTCTACCTCTCTGTCCCGGAGGGCCATCATGTTCTCAACAGGCAACTTTTTGATGATGTCATATCATTTCCTATATCTACCCCTATGTTCTAAAAACTGCATTCAGGGGAATTTAAGAAACATTTGTTAAATTAAGTTCAACTGAAGTGAAAAACACTGACGTACTTGTCTCATGTTTTAGATTTTGAAAGACAGAATTTAATAGCTAAATTGACATAATTGTATCTTCTGCCTATTTCTAATCATCACTTTACTAGAAATCTAGGTATATATACATTGGTTATTAATTTATTATCATTGAAGAGCTAGGATGTATAATAGTGAACTGAACTTAACAAATTGTCATATCGATTTTTATAGGGATTCAAGGATATTTCTCTTGAAAGGTTTATACATGGTGGAGCCAATGTTACAGGATTCCAGCTGGTGGATTTTAATACGCCTATGGTAACCAAACTAATGGATCGCTGGAAGAAACTCGATCAGAGAGAGTATCCAGGATCGGAGACTCCTCCAAAGGTATTCGTTTGTTTTTATCTTATGTATGTTTAGTATTTTTAGAGTTTGAAATAAAAAACTCATGATACAGTTTTTCTAGTAATATTTTGTCAGACACAGTGTGGCAGACAGAAGCATTTTGTCACTATCACTGTGTTGCACAAGCCATTAATAATTTCTAAATATCTATACTTAAAAGTAGAATTAGTAGTTACTATCTCAAGCAGTTTACTATTATTAGTAGTGGTATTATTACTTTATATATGAACTTCCATGGATGATACTGTATGCTTTTAAAAATGCCTTTGTTAACTAGAGATTTCAATTGCAACAGCATTGGTAACTATACCAACCAGGAAAAGAAAACTGTATTTTCAAAGTGATTTAAGTGAGTACATAAATTAGGAAATTGGTAGAATGTAAAATATGCAAGCTTCTCAAAAGTTTATCTTTCGAGTGAACAATAAAAGGCCAGGTTTTTAAATTTTTTTCAACAGACATTGTAGAAGTATGTTATTGGATTCTGCAAAGGAAGCTGGTAAATTTCTGATCGTAAGCACCTTTTTTCTCACCTGAAAAGATACATGACTTCCTTGGAGATTGTGTAAATAACAGCATATTTCTTATACTCCATCTCACTGGTTTTGTGCTCCTATATAATGCCATCATCATTTTAACAATCTTTACTAACCTTCCACTGAGAGTGTATTCTAGTAAAAAAAATTCAAAAAGAATTCAGAAATTTGAGCCGAAAAGACTACAGTCTAGTGTCAGAGAGTCTGTTTTTCCTCCCCTATTAACTATGTAATTTCTCCTCTCTAATATAAGAATGTGGCTAGTTATATCATCTTCACTACTCTATAGAATGGAATTTCAAAGCAAAGCATTTATGAAGTGTCCACTGTGTGTCAAGCACCGTAATCCAACCCTTTGGTTTTATAGATTAATAAATGCAAGATATTAGACGGCTATCCCTGAGTCTAGGACCAGGTGTGTGAAATCACAGGCAGGGGTCAGATCACGGGCTTCCTGAGTCACAGACAAATGCATGGTCCACTCTATTGAACCACTTCTCATGCTCAGATAACACGTATGAAGAACACCAAAAAGCCAAATATTTTTTCAAGATGAATATCATCTTTACAATTAAAATAAACTTGAGAAGTGTTTTGGTCTTTCTATTTGGTCTATTGCCTCCCAGAGATAAATAATGCCAAGTTCAATTATATGGTGATAATACACAAAGAGAAGATTGTAAAGCCTCCTTTTGAATACATTTCAATCCAGATGATTTGCTCGACAGCATATTCCCTTCACGCTGTCGTCAGTCTGTGCAGAGATTCTCTTCCTCATGAGGCACTCTCATTTCTTCCTTCATCACACCTTGTCTTGTCAAACTGATTTACATCCGCATTTCTTCTGGAAGCCACCTGTTCAAATTTTTGTTGCCCTTTGACCTCTAGTAACTAGAATGAGCTTCAAACTTCTTGGCAAAGTTTTGTAGCTCTTTGTGACTATTTTTCATTTCAGTGATAATATTGAGTGTCCACTGTCATCCCCCCACCTGGACATTTTGGTGTCATTAGTCTTCCCATACCTTTAGCTCATCCCAGTGTCTCCTACTTTCTAACCTGTAACTAGACTTATCCATGCCTCAGCCTTGGGAACTTTTTACATACTGTTAAAAATGCATATGATTTTCTCATCTTTCACAGCTCTTAGCATGATGCTAGGCACTCAGTAGCCATTTAATAAATACTGGGGTGCACATAAGTAGGTTTACAGTTGTTCGCATCAAAAGTACAGTAATCAATAAATAAGAATACAACAAAAACTATGTTTCATGAACTCACAACTGTAAACCTACTTTTTGCTAACCCTTGTATACACTGGCAGTTCTCACCCGTCACGGTAGTTACGTTCTGTGACATTGTGAGGCGCATTGGATGAGTGAGCACTGACCCTTTGTCCGAGGGGAAAAACATCAGGATCCTGCACACCTTCTGGTCACATTTTTATCAACTGATCCACATAGAACACATGTTTTTTAAAATAAAAAATGACTTATTTAATGCATTGTTGATTCATTAACATTGATTTCATGGCCAACGGCACTATCACTCAAGCCTGAATAAAGCTTACCTAACATGGGCTCATCCATAAAGCACTCCACTGCCTTCTTGGACTGAAGAACACTAAGACAGAACCTCACCAGTACACTTCTGAGCCATTTTAAACAGTGAGATCACCAGCAAAAGGTACAAAACTGTGACAAACCTGGCATTAAACAGATCACACAAGGACACTTTTTTACCATATGAGAACTGAAACAGGCAGGCAGATGTCGACTTGTGTGCCTGCAGCTGGGGATGTGTGCACCGGGGAACTCAGGTTCTCACCACACGCCACACACCTGCAAGTGACCTGTCATGATGATCGATTTGGAGATCACAAATTTTTGCAAGTAGACAAACTTGCAAATATGAAATCCATGAATAATTATAATTATATGTACTTAATTAAATTATACTTGATTTTTTAGTGTCTTAACTAAAATTTGAAGCACAATTTCTGATCATTTGTCATGTCCTGCTTTTTAAAAAATCTTTTGGAGTAAAGATTTTCCACAATATATGCCTAATAAGTCTTTCCAGTTATATGTCTCTCTGCTCCATTTCTTGCCAGAAAAACATTAAATTAAATTTTTCTATTCAATATCAGTCTCTATACTCTTGATCCATCTCAGCTGTCACCCACCTTCATTTCCACAAGCTTGAACCTTTATCTCGAATTCACTTTCTCTATGAAGCTTTTTCTTAGTCCCCCAGTAAATATGATCCCTGTCTTCTTTGTAATCACCGTCATATTTGATTGCACACTTCTCACAAAGGACTCACCATAATTATTTGTCTATTGGGTTGGCCAAAACATTCATTTTTTTCTGTAAGATAATTCTAGTAGCACTTAGCTGTCCTTAACTTCATTCAAGACAATTTTGTTAGATTGTATTGTGACAGCTGTCATATCAGCATTCATTTAAAAGAGCTTATCAAAATTGGTGACTTTTTGTGTAGCCATTTTAATATTGAGGTGGTAGAAAATACGCAACAAATGCAAATGAAATGCAAAAAAAAAGATTTATGCAGTGTATGGAGAAGGTGCTTGTGACTGATTGAACATGTCAGAAGTGGTTTGCAAAGTTTTGTCCTACAGATTTCTCGCTGGACAATGTTCCAAGATTGGGTAGACCAGTTGAAGTTCATAGTGATCAAATAGAGACATTAAGAACAATCAATGTTATACCACACGGGAAATAGCTGACATTCTCAAAATATCCAAATCAAGCATTAAAAATCATTTGTACCAGCTTGGTTACGTTAATCAATTTGATGTTTGGATTCCACATTAGTTAAGCGAAAAACGCCTTCTTGCCCATGTTTCTGCATGTGATTTTCTACTTAAAAATAATGAAAACATTCCATTTTTAAAACAATTGTGATAAGCAATGAAAAATGAATACTTTACAATAATGTGGAATGGAAGAGATCGTGGGGCAGGTGAAATGAGCCATCACCACCCACACCAAAGGCTAGTCTTCATCCAGAGAAGGTGATGTTGTGTGTATGGTGAGATAGGGAGTCCTCTATTATGAGCTCCTTCTGAAAAAACAAATGATCAATTCTGACAAGTACTGCTCCCTTAGACAAGCTCAAAGTAACACACAATGAAAAGCATTCAGAATTCATTAACAGAAAATGTATAATCTTCCATCAGGATTACATAAGACCACATGTTTCTTTGATGACCAGGCAAAAACTGTTACAGCTTGGCTGGGACGTTCTGATTCATCCACAATATTTACCAGACGTTGCCCCTGCAGATTTCCATTTATTTCACTCTTTATAAAATTCTCTTAATAGAAAAAATGTAATTCCTGGAAGACTGAAAAAGGTACCTGAAAGAGTTCTTTGCTCAAAAAGATAAAAAGTTTTGGGAAGATGGAATTATGAATTTGTCTGAAAGATGGCGGAAGGTAGTGGAACAAAATGGTGAATATGTTGTTCAGTAAAGTTATTGGTGAAAATGAAAAATGCGTCTTTTATCTCTATCTTAAATCCAAATGAATATTTTGGCCAACCCCATGTTTATTGTCTCACTTCTACAGGTGCCTTTGGGCAGTAACCATCTATTATGCATCTTTGTAGTCCAGTGTCTAGCACATTTTTCACAGAGCTCTCAAAATGACCACAAGGTTTCTTTTTTTCTTTTTTCTTTTTTTTTGTGAGGGGGGTGGAGGTTGCTCTGTTTTGTGTTCCATAGCTTAAAAGTGTACTCCAGATTCCTGTAAAACTATGAGTACCCAAATGAGAATTCATCCAGTTCCTTCTCCTCAAAACTCATACTCTTGCTACTGTCCTATTACTCTGCCCAACTGGCTTGTTATCTACAAACCTTGGTAAAGAGAATCCATGCCACCATTCAAACCACTGGTTAAAACAATAAATAACTCTAGGCCAAGACCCAGTCTTATCTTGCCTAAAATGAAGTGTTTATTTAATAAGAATTTTCTAGATGTCACCTAGAAGGGTATGTGCGCAAAATGATTTCTTGAACTTTAGCACAATAAGACATGTGGAAAAGAATGAAATCCTTTGGAAAGGTAAAGTCAATTTAAACTACTGCTTCTTTCCATCTGTCAACTGAGTGACCTGTCGAAAGCCTTTGCTCCTCTGGCTGAAAGTCTGCTGTGCTCTGCTCTCTCTGTATTCTATCTCTTTTCTCTTGCCTTTTTTTTTTTTGTACTTCACCTGTTTCATAAGAAGGGATGGACTTTTCAAAGCACAGCTAGTGTATTTGCTCTTTGGTGTCATTTCTTCCCAGCTGTTTTCTCCCTGTTAAAAAAGGCGACACTATTTTTTAAATCGTCTCTTGTTCCTAAAATACTAGCATTGTATTTTTCTCTTGCCCTTTATGTCTTTAGTAAGTTCTACTTTATTTTTTTATTTTTATTTTCTTGCTTTACCAAAAGATGATTTGAAGGCTTTCTCTACTCAAAGATATGTTGGTCTGAGCAGGGGAGGAGGTATATATTCATCTTTGGTTTTTCACCTCACTGTAACACCCTCATTTCCTTCAGCCACCCCATCCCAGCTGTGAGGGCCTATGCCAGTCCTTTAGCTTATCTTTTCATGTCCTTGAAGAATGTGTAGCAAGGCTCTGAATTTACATACCTCACACATATCTTTCTGATGAAGCTTTTTAAATTATATTCTCTACCATTGAAAGTTTCTTTGTCAGAATTTGTATTGTCTAGCTTACCCATGTTTTAGTTCGTTTTCACAGAATGCTGGCTCCTGTGCCTAGTAGTCATTTTGCCTAAGTTTACTTTCTACAATTCAATTTTTTTAATTACTTTTCTTTGTTTATTAGCAACAAATCATGAATATCATCTTCTATATTACACAGTACAAAATTACTCCTAGTTCAAGTTTAGAGTATGTGAATCTTGTGGAATTGACCATGGAATTCCTGAAAGAGATCATGAAGCTTTTTGTCATGATTGGCAGCTGTTCTGCCAGGCTTCAAAAAACCAAAACCAGTGTCATATTTTCCATGTGATGAGGAATTCTATGATCAAACTCTACAAGGATTCCCTGTTTTGTTTTGTTTTTCCTCAGGTTTTCCCCTCTTCCTCTCTTAACCTTAATACCTTTTTTTTTTCTTTCTTTTTTAATTTATTTTACTTGTAGAGAGAGGGAAGGGAGAGAGAAAGAGAGGGAGAGAAACATCAATGTGTGATTGCCTCTCACGCACCCCCCACCGGGGACCTGGTCCACAACCCAGGCATGCAGCCTTTTGGTTCTCCATGCACTCAATCCACTGAGCTACACCAGGGCCTTAATAACCTTTTCATAAGGGCTCTGTCTTTTCTCAAAGAGAAGCACTGGGTGATTACCAAAAAGCAGATATTCTATACCTCACTTCTCCACTTTGATCCCAGATTATCATGTGAATTTAGAGAAAAGGCTTTACCTTCCTGAACACACTCAACGGCACAGACATAACAATGCTCATTCTTATTTAGCACAGTGGCCAGTGCAAATACTTTTGTTAAATAAGTAGATGCTTTCTGAATAGCAATAAACATTCCCACTCATTCTTCTGAGGAACTGAATAAAGATACACACTTCATGTCAATAAACATAGATTAAGTCTGAAGGATGGCTGCTAGGCATCTTGCAAGAGGAAAAGATTGAGATGCCTCAGCCCTCCTGGGGCTCAACCACAGGAACCAGCTGCAAGACACTTAGCTTCAGATCCTTCAGTGTTTCCACTTGGGCATAACAAAAAGCTCTTGCCTAAAGGTCTTGCTTCCTCTAACTGTAGGAGGACTGTGCCTTAGAATTTCTGTTTTTCAGGATCTGTTTTCTCCTTTTTCAATCAGAGTCATAAGACTTGGTATATGGTCTTTGTAATCAAGTAATAATAGAAATTTCTGAAGCTAGAGGCAACTAATTATCAGTAATTTAACTGTGCATCAGACAGGCTAGTAATGATAAACCCACAGAGCCTCCAGACTATTCATGGTGATTGATAAGATTTTAGCATTTACAATTATAATTGCTTTAATTTTGTTAGTACACATCTGCTCTGACTTATGATGGAGTCCTTGTGATGGCTGAAACTTTTCGAAGTCTAAGAAGGCAGAAAATTGATATTTCAAGGAGAGGAAATGCTGGGGATTGTCTGGCGAATCCTGCTGCTCCATGGGGCCAGGGAATTGACATGGAGAGAACACTCAAACAGGTAACTCACGATGTGCTTTCAATTCAATTTATTTCATACTTCTGTTTAAGTGAATTATTCAAGGAAACAGAATAATTTACCTGAAAATAAATATATATGATCTCTGCCCAGAAGGTATTCAGCCATGTAATATGAAAAATAGAGATACTTAGTGAAGAAGATACAAGAAACATGGCACATAGGACAATGACTCCTCAGTCCCTTTCAAAGTAGGCACCTTGGTACCTCATATAGTTCTCCCAATCACCATCAGCTGCCCTGTCATATTTTTATGAATCTCATCGACAGTCTGAAATCTCTTCCCTTTCAAAGGTGATTTTAGTTTTGGGAAAAGCCAGAAGTCACAGGGCACCAAATCTGGGCTGTAGTGGGGCTGAGTCACCTGGGTGATCTGATATTTCACAAAAAACTCTGCATGAGACATGATTCGTGGATTGGTACATTGTCATGATGAAGATGCTAATCACCAATTGCCCATAGCTGTGGCCTTCTGAATAATCTGAATAGTTTCCACAGAGGAATGTTCAACTTTAATGAAAAATTTGATTTGATTCATTTTTCTACTCCTTCAGTCATTTTGAGTGTGATGGGCATACAGTACATATGCTCACTCAACAACCTCTACTACCCCAAATGACTAGTACAATGAAGTCATCATCATTCATGCAAGTACATTCCAGTCCACTTTTCTTGGCTGCTAGGTTATATTGACATTGTACAAACTATTCTCGTTATAATAACTTTCCAGACAGACCTCATATATACAACAATTGACATTTTAATATATTAAACCAATATCATTTTTGAGACATTTCTAAAAAATACTGGGTAGAATACTGGTGTTTATATCCTATATAGATGTTTAGTCAGGATAAGATAGGTTATGTTGTACTAACAAACAAGTTCTGGTGGTTTACAAACGTAAAATGTGCTACACACACACACACACATACACACACACACACACACAATAGATTAGCAAAGACACTGCTTCTTGTAATCACTCAGGGAGCCAGGCTGACAGAGCAACTACCATCTTGAATGTAACAAGGAGAAATAAAGTTGTGGGGAAGTTTCAAATTGGCAATTAAACGTGGGCCCAGTAGTGACACTCATCACATTTGTTTACAGATCATTTGTCAGAGAGAGTCACAGAGGCCTCACTAATCACAAGGAGTTCAGGAAGTACAAGTTTGCCTGAGGCCCAGACTGGGGGAGAACCGGAAATGTTTGGCAAACACTACTAAAGATCATTTCAGTAGATCTTCAAATTGTCTTGCAATCTTGGATTAAATAATTTATTTATTATTGTCTTTTATGGTTGTACTAACACTATTTTTCAAATGTTTAATATGTTTATATTTTTAACATTACATTTTAAATGTTCTGAAGTACCATGGGTCCATAACATGTTATGTAAAAATAAATAAAAAGAAAATGTGGAATAAAATGCATGTGAATATTTTCAAGATATATGTATAGTTTGAACTTCTTAAATCTTCATTTTAATGTGAACAAGAAGAAATATGATTTGGTGGGGTTATCAGGGCTATTTATTATGTGGATCTGTGGATAAAACTGAAAAGTAACTATAAATAAACCATATTTCTGTTCCTACACACAATACTTCAATACTGAGAAATATTCTGTCAATTATAATGGAAACTTTATAACATAAAAAACAAATGAAACCTATTCATCTTCCAGGTATATAGGAGAACTGCTTATATATTCCTGTGATATTTCTTTTTCAGATTCTACCCCAGTAGCTCAAATAGCCCATGGTATTTCAGTGAGTCGCTTACAGTGTAAGGTTCCACACCCATACGTACTCACAAGCCTAGCAGATGAAGTTGAGATTTCCACAACAAATGAAATTGCAAATGAATGCATGTTTGTTTGTCTGTTTGTTTGTTTGCTTTCGTTTACAGGTTCGAATTCAAGGGCTGACAGGGAACGTTCAGTTCGACCACTACGGACGTAGGGTCAATTACACAATGGACGTCTTTGAGTTGAAGAGCACGGGGCCCAGGAAGGTGAGCTCAAACTGTTATCTTACTTTGCATTTGGTATTTTTCAAGCCTTATAGATGAACGGTAACTGGTTACTCTACATTTTCAATGTGTGTACTTACAAATAGTACTTTCTTGATAATCTGCGCTGAGATAAATTTTCGTGTTGTGTGTCATATAACATATTTAGTCATGTGCCAAAGCTGAAACAATCTACACGGTCTGGCACAAATAATGCCCCTTTTTATTACAAAATCATTAAGCATGTAATTCTGTAATATAACATCACACTCAAGCACACCATATGACATTTTAGTGAAATGTTCAAATTAAAACTATAAATTATTACACTGATATCACTACCCTACCACCCACACTCAAGCAGGCATTACTTCTGCCGGACCCGGTATATAATTTGTACAGTCTTTACATCTTTATCCAAAATCGAAGCAATATATTCGTTAAAGCCTTAGCAAAAGGAATCCCACAAAACACACACACACACACACACACACAGAAGAAAACACAGTGCCTCCATGCAACCCCTTGTAAAAGACAACTAAGAAAACTGTTTCTAATGAGTGGGCATATTTGGAACAGGCTGAATATTCTTGAAGTAGACAAGTAAACACATTCAAATGAACAAAGTAGAGAGAAGATAGAATGAAAGATTATTAAGATTAGTGTTAGGCTGTGGAGGGAGAGAAATACCTAAGACACTCTGATTGAGGGGCCAGGCAGGTTGGTCAGGAAGCTGTTTGTGACAGATCCCTGGATTTTAGAAGGTAACTCTGCTCGTCCTATAATGTGACTAGAGATATCAGTAGTCTTCCCAACATCCAAAAAATACATAATGAAGCTATACAATTCCACCACAGTAATTGGCTATAAATATTTTATTCACGTGTATTTAACACACACACTTTTTAACATTTCGTTTCTCTAGGATTAACTAAAATATTCAAGAGATTTTCAAGTTATTTATCTAAAATCTTTATTTGTTTCATCACTTGGCTGTTTAAACAAAAACATTCCCAGATATACTTTCTTCCTTTAATATAATAATGATAACTACAGTTTATGAAAAGGCTGCTATGTCCCATGCACAGGACTTGGTATAATTTAATCCTAACAACCATATAATGTTAGTACTATTATCTTCCTTTTCCAATAAGAAAATTTTGACCCAATAGGTCCTGGTTACTTGTCCATGGCCTGTAAGTGAGAAAACAAAGTTTTTAATTCAGATACGTCTGACTCCAAAACTTTCTACATCATTACCTTGCTTAAGTAGACACTGCCCTAAAGGAATTTATTTTTCTAGTAGGGTAGAATGGACTAAATTTCATGTGATAGTTAAAGAGAAGACCTGTGGAAATTCCAAGAAGGAAGAGATTACTTCCAGCTGGAGGAAAACAAATCAAGGAAGGCTGCATGGAAGAGGTGGGATTTAATGTTAGCTGTAAAGTTAGAATTTGAATAGGTAGAAATGAAAGAGACAAGAACCTGATGAGAAGTTTCAGAAGCACAATTAGGTCATAAATGGGAATGGTAAATACTTTCTGAGCTGTGTTTTGCTCCAGTCTTTCATAGTGTGGGCTTCTGAATATTTGTGAGGGAGATTTGGAGTTGCTGTGGGAACCATCTCCAGCTGTTCCATCTCTTGTGGCACCTTCTTAAGTTCAGACTGACAGCTACCACAGGAGTGCTTGAGCCTACCTGACCCAGATCAGGTCAGGCAGGAGATGGACAATAGCTGGGAAGCCAAACTTTGTGTGGGCTCCTTTAAGGACACTGTCTGCCACAAGGGACTGAGACATATGAGTATTCCAGTAAGAAATTTAGGGGGTTCCATGTGAACACCGACTTTACTCACACTGCCAGCTGTGGAGCAGAATGAGTACTTCCCAGATTACAGTGTTCCCAGGTCCCTAGAAACACTGGCTAACAGGTGGGCAGAAGTCAAAATAGGCACACCTTCCTGCCACAAACCAGATCTTGCAAAATTAGCCATAAGAGAAGAAGCTTTCTAAAATGCAAAAGGCAAGTCCATATTTCACCAAACAGTATCTACAGAAAGTAGAATGCTCGTTCTATAAAAGAAAGAATGGAAAAACAGAAGCCAGCAGAAACTAGTGGTAATATCAAGTGGACTATTTATAGTACTGAATCCTTTCACAGACTACTGAACCACACTAGGAACAAAAATTAAGCTTTTTTGAAGTGAAAGTTGGATAGTAAGTTGGGAGAGTGAAGAACAAGGCATCTTCACACTCATCTGACCCTTAAGACTCTTAAGAGAAATATGATGTGCACAGTTACGCAGGCTCCCCTACATGTGGTTTTCTGTGACAGTAGTCAACTCAGGCGTTTGGTCAAATGAGCTGCTACGAGAAACACTGTGCCGGTGAGGCTCAGGAACACGTCTGAAAAATGGGCAACATTCTCGTAAATTGAAGACTTGCCAGCAAGGAAGCTGTTTTTGGAAATAGATCAGAGTTGATCCATCAGTTTGTCTGACTTCTGTTAACAGGGACACGAATCGAAAGTCTCGTTAAGCAGATGCCACAAAGCTCTTTCTGAAGTCCCAGTTCTTAAGTATAGGAGGATCGTCTTGTCATTCTGGTGACCCACAGAGTAAACACTCCAGGACCAGACTTGCATGGTTTCAGAAATTCTGAATTGTAAAAATTATATTTCTAAAGCAGGTTGTATCCTAGACACAGTACTGGAAAATTAATGTGCATTTTTATATTTAATCCTCACAACCACTCAAAAATAAGATGCATTTTTCTAATTTGACACAATGGAAAAGGAAGACTAAGGGAAACTAAGTGACCTGCCCAGGGATATTCAGCCAGACGGAGACGGAGCTGCAGCAGAAACCAATGTTCACCCAGCCCCAGAGCTCACCCTCTTGACAGCTAAGAAATATTGTGAATCCTAGGGCCCAGTCAGGTTCGCTCTAGGGTTAGAATTAAGCCATATTTATTAGGGAAAAGTCTGGTCAACTCAGCTCTCAAAAAGAACCACCTATGAGTAGAACAGGGGCCCTCACAGTTCCTCAAATCCTACCCTGTTCCTACCCTGCAGGCAAAGTCCACCATAAATACCCAGATGTTTACTGTTACATTACATTGTAATTAGGTTTGCACAAAATTCACCTTTACAAGTACAAAAAAGACAAATATTTTTCTGACAATCCTTGCCGGTTTAGTGATGAAAATGTTTCTGTATTTTTGTTCTAGAATTACTAAACTATTTTTCACCCAATTTTCTGTCTCTAGGAAAAATGCCTAGATTTCTATCTGGGTAAATGAATCTGGCTTTGGGAATGTTCTTAGACATTGTTATGGAGAACTAGAGAGAGAAACTCCACATCATGTGAGATTCTAGGTCTAAACTCTCAGATTCTCTTTAGGAAGTGAACCCTGTATCACTACCCATTCCAGATAATCTTACTTTGTAGTAAGTCCATAGCCCACATGAGATCTACCATTAATTGGTCTCATATCACCAACCATAACTTTTTTTTTTACCATAATTGTAAATAGATATAATGCAAATAGACACAGTTGGGTAAATTTTTGCTTATTTTAATTTGTCAATACTCTGAATCACTTGTCTTTTGGAGATAGATAATTGTGAACATGTGAGGACTCTCCAGAAGGCATCCCAGATCTGTGGTTATTCTGCCGTGGGAACTCATTAACAAAGAAAAATTGTCTTCCTGAGAGAACAGGCTGCTGAGATCAGGAAGGTGGCTGCATCTTTACGAGTGCTAACCTCTCAGTCCCATCTGCATGTCATACAACTACCACGTGGAAAGGACAATTAAAGGAAGCAACTGACATTTTTTTAAATTTTTAAGTACATGTAGAAACTGAGAGATGGTAGGTCTCAAAGGCATAGATGTTTTTAAATTTAACTTTTAAATTAACTTAAAAGCAACAAATGAACTCATATGGACAGTTGAGAATGTTACTGAATTCATACACACTATAATTTCAAAGCACACTAAGAATTACAGCAAGCCATATTAATGAAAATCATTTTTATCATCTATTCTGGTGTTGTTATATATACATGTTAATGCTTAACTTATCTTAATATGTGCACAAATATTAACACAGTTAAGAAACTTGAAGGAAACAAGAGAGACTTCCAAAACATATTAGAACAAATAGTGTACAGACCCATAAGCCATTACATACATTTTATTAGACACATCAGTTTTATGAACTGCATCCAGAAATTCAAGAAAAAAATTTTGGCAAGTATTAAGAAACACCCATTTTGGGAGGCTGTGTAGCATAATAACGAAGTATATATGGTTCTGGTCTCATGAAGACCTGAGTTTTGAATTCTGGCCTCATGAGTGTATATGACCTTGTGAAAAGTTATTTAACATTCTAATATGGGTTCTCATCTTTACAATACAAAAAATAACTGTACTACTACATTTGCTTTGTTTATAAACTTTAAGATGCATATCTTAAAAGCACTGAGTGCCGCCTGGCCAGTGCGGCTCAGTTGGTCAGGTGTTGTCCTGCAAAATGAAAGGTTGCAGGTTCTATTCCTGATCGGGGCACATTCTTGGGTTATGGGGTCAGTCTTCGTTGGGGTGTGTATAAGAGCCAACCAATTGATGTTTCTCTCTAACACTGATGTTTCTCTCTCTCTTTCTCCCTCCCTTCCCCTCTCTCTAAAAATAAATGAAATCTTTAAAAAACACAGAACAGGGTCTGTCACAGAGCAAGCAGTCAATAGGTGGTGGCTGTCATTTGCATGATATGTAGCCCCCTAACTTTCCCTTAAGACCCCATTAGTTAAGCACTTTATAAAGTATCCACATTCCTTTTGAGCCACTCATTCCTAATGTCTTGGCTACTCCATAATAATAAATGGTAAAGTTGCCAAAATGGATAATCAGGCAATATCATTAACATCAAGAAAACTGGCTCATCAACAGTTTTAAAAAACTTCTAAACACTTTTTTATCTAGTTTTTAAATTTGTTTGTTTTTATTCATTAATGTCACTCATTATTCCAATAAGAATCAGAGAAAGCTCTTCTCAAATGTGTTTTCATCGATTATCTCTATTTGGCAGGTTGGTTACTGGAATGATATGGATAAATTAGTCTTGATTCAAGATGTACCCACTCTTGGCAATGACACAGCAGCTATCGAGAACAGAACAGTGGTTGTAACTACAATCATGGTAAGTTTCAGTCTGTGCTTCCTGCTGTTCCGTTTTGTCCACAGGCAGTTTTAGTTCCCCAGCCGAGGAGAACAGGGTGGGTGAAAGCCGTGGAAACATGGGTGTTCTGATCCACAAAAGTCTCTGAGACTTTAAGTACGTTTGTCCTGAGCTTTGAGTACATGTAGTACTTTTATTTGTATTATCTCCTGCTTCATTGTTGTTCCCGGGAAAATGCTCAGATGTCAAAAAATGAACCTGTCAAGCTCTAGTTGGAAATGTGTGAAATGCTAAGATTCCAACGGACAAAAGAATGAACATGAAAAAGACGAACAACCGATAGCATAGAATATCTGGTAGCAAAGACCATATTATCGTTGTTATTATATGATATGATTTTTAAAACATCAATGTAAAAATAGTTATTGGTGTTTAAAATTATAATTTCCGAGTAGTTTGGTCATCAGGCAATGATGCGTATTGTCTGTTTGTAATAGTGGGGGTATGAATGTAAAGAATTTAACAAGCATGTTTTATATACCTGGATGCTTTAGAAATAAATTTTGTTTTATATCTATTTTTAATGCAAAAAGAATCTTTGCACCGATTATTTTTCTCATTGACCAGTAACAAATACAATATATAATTTATAGGACTTCTAGGAATTAAGAAAAGTATGATTACTTCTTTCAGTCACATCATAAAATGAAAAATATTTTAAATTCTAAGGCTACTTTTTCAAAGAGATGTTCTTGAAATTACCTTTTAAATAATAGAAAATCTTCTATATTTTTCCGTTTTAAAGTCAAACATGCCCTAGAGAGTCATTGCTAGTCAAAGGAGATCAACAATCGGTGACCTTTTCCATCTAATTGAAAGTCCTATGTCCTCATCTCACTGTCTCATTAGGCAAAACATAGTTTTAATTTTTATGAAGCCCTTACTTGAAATAAAGTGGATGTTTTATGTAATTTAATTTTAGCTTATATGATTTCAGTTTTAGTAATGTTATTTCCAAAATGTTGACATTGAAGTCAAAGCATGATAATGCCAGAGAGAAGTTTTTGTATGTTGCAATTAGCTTTATCTGTGTTGCATCGCCAGCCTTGATCAGAAGTTTATTATTTTAGAATGAAACCACCCAACAACAGTTTCTGTGCCACAGTGCAAAGTATATGCCTTCCAACTCAGTTGTGTGATGTTTGCATGGGACTTGAAAAGCAATGCATACATATATATAGTTCTTTTCCTAAAAAAGACACAATAATGGAAAGTCATGCTTCAGTACAGTCCTCCTCTTTGCAGCCTCTGATGAAGAATCCTATTTTAAGGAATTGATCAAGAAAGAAATGAGTTCCACGTGGTCCGACCATTCCTAACAAGGCTCAAGTCTTGTTCTCCTGTGTAGTGAATTTAATCTGTTTTTTCATGTGAGATTCTTCCGGGATGACCAACTCTGGACTTTCAGGAAAAAATTGTTTTTTAAGTTCTGTGACTTTTCTGAGAAACAAGAACAAAAGAAGAATTAACCCTCATCTTTCCCAAGAAAATAAATAGATGTTGAGAAAGAATCACTTAGCAATTCTGATATATCAGTTCCCGTAACTTGAAATGAGGTCTTTGTGTGTAAATAATGGAATTATATCAGTCCTAATTCCAAGTATATTTCTAAAAGTAAATATCTATGAATCTGTGTCTTGTTTTCTGAATATACAACGTTTTCTTTAAAGATTTTTTTTTTAATTTTGCCTGTTCTGTGTGAAATAAAGTGTTTTAATGTGCATTATAGGTACATGGTAGAGAATCTCCTTTCTATCCCTGTTAAGAAAGGGGCCGGAGATATAATTCTTAAAACAAAAATATTGAATTTATTTTGAAAGCATGGCTAGTTTTTGGAAGCATGCTATCAAAAACTAAGGAAAATTGATTTAAAAATCCAACTGGTCCCTATATATATAAAGAATAATCTGTAAAGTTATCTGTTGTTTGACAGTGATATTATCAATATTTCTGCCATCAGAATAGTGCAACACCAGTATCTGTCTCTTGTATAAAAATGTAATCTTCATATACATAATACCCCTGGTCTTTGCAACTGCATAGTTGTTCAGTAATTCAAAAAAAATTTATACCAGAATCCTTTCCCTGTAAGTTTTTCTTGTATTCGCTTTTATTGAAAACGATCGCCTGGGGCCTGTGACATCTTTACCACCTCATTTTGAAAAAAAATATGGCTCCTTATAGATGAATGAGATATAGGCATCTGCATGTAATAATGCCCCAGATTCAACTGAAAACTCCCAATACAGATGGATTTGGTTAGACACGTAGTACGTGCAAGGTAGATACCGAGACACACAAATAAGGCTGAGAGTGTTGTGGCTCTGAGATTCATTCATTTTGATTGAATTGATATGGCATTGCTGTTCACTCATTTGTCTTTCCTTTGTGTATGTTTTTATTTATATGTTGCTACACTGTAATGATATATGCTATTGTTAAATAAAATTGATTGATAAATTTATTCATTCATTCATTCATAAATATTTATTAAGCGTCTGCTATGTGCTAGGCACAGTTACAAGTCTAGGGATATGTAAGAAAACAAAAAAGACAAAAATCCCGCATTCAAGAAAACATTTTAATGAGAGAAAGCAAACAAAAGACATAAAAATATGTTACATATAATCTTCCAATAAAATGTAGCCTTAGTGTTTTGCATTGTTGAAATTCATTTTTATAACATTGTGTATATGTATAATGTGATCTTCACTTTAATGTCTAATTTATTCTATCTGAATATAGTCATACTGAATTTAACTTAACTAAATCTAAACAAAAAAGTAAAATTGATAATAACATCAAATAAGAGTCATAACTAAAATGTTGAAAGGTCTCAGGTCTTAGATTTGGAGGCTCATGGATTTTTTTATCTTAAGTCTTAGTGACAAAAATTTTTATAAAATCTGTAAAACTTATGAGAATGTTGCCATACTTATTTAACTTTTTACATCCAAAATAATAATTTCTACAGACCACCTAAGGAAGCCAAATATGTGTCATGCAATTTGGACAAGGGCAGCAACTGAGGAAAAGGCAGTTCACAGGAGACCTTGAGGGAAAGAGAGGGTGCTTTGCTCTGTAATCTCACTATTTTCTTCGCCTGCTGAACTCTCTGGAAAAGGAAACATGATGCAATGATATTTCAGCCAAACCCGTTTTTCCCCAAATCTTTACTCCTCAAGTTAAATGACGCTTATGATGCATTATTCAACTAGAAAGTATTTCTTATCACCTTTTAAATATAACAATCTTTTAGGACAATTTTCCATAAATCCAAATGTATTCACTACAGTATCAGAATTATTTTGCAAACCTAAAAGCCATTTTATTTATCACACTTGATCCTTCTAGAGGTTCCTTTTCATACTTCATGAGATGTTTGATATTTTATCTTCTCTATGTAGAATTTTGTAGATGTACTATATACATAGATATCTGTGCACATGCAACAATCTACATATGCATGCATATATAAATATGTTTATGTATATAAATGGTGGGCAAAAATAGTTTTATAATTATGAGTATATGAAACACAAAGTTTATATTCTTGCATTATTATTTATTAAGTATTGCATCATTTTCCATGTGAACAACTATAAACCTACTTTTGCCTACCCTATATATGTAGAAAATACAGACATATTTATTTTCTTTTGTGTATCAAATATTAATATCCCCCATACATATACATGCCTCTGAAAGGATTATAATTCAATTAGTTTTTAAATGTTATTTTAAATAAACTTAAAATGATGCAGTCATTAAATGTATTCATTTTTTCCTGAATTTAATAATAATCTTCTAATTTCCACTTTAAAATTTTACCCATAGGATAAATTTTCTAAATCTTCTAAGATTCTTCGTAGAAAAACAAATATCCACATAGCAAATAACTTCAGTTGACACTATTGATTTCATTAATTGTTATCAATTATAATTCTAATGATTACATTTGTGATGTTTAGAAAACTTAATGATTTTCAATAAGTATCTATTTCAACAGTTTCACTTTTGTTAAATGCAGATAATCCAAGAAACATTTTCTTAGTAGCAAAAGGATACTTTCATTAATTGAAATTCATTTTAATTCATTTACACAAACATTTTCTTAAGCAAGCCCCAACATAACATCTTTAGACAGAGATTTTTTTTTCTGAAATAGCAGAGCAAATGTAGACAATCTTCTATTCTGAGAATTATAGAAATAAACTCCTAATTACTAAGAAGTAATGCATTTAAAATAACTTCTAAGGTATTATTGTCCCACAGGTCATAGTAGTTGATAATAAAGATGGCAGTTTATACTCTTAAAAGTAAGAGGTTATGTTCCACTTCTGTGATCATTCTTAGTCACAACTGAACACCTGAGACTCCATAAGGCTGCTGCTTATCAAAGATGCTCCACAAATCCCCGTAATGATTAGCTAGAACTAATTTTTTTATTATATTGAAAAGATTTGGTATTTTCCTCACGCATACTAGCCCCAAAATTCCGTATTAAATCTCCCCAAGTATGCAGTATTTAAAGGGCTACTTGTGGACAAATTGTCAGATTGGAGCTGGGGCAAGAGGAGGTTGGGAGGGTGTTGGGGATTTGCTACTCATTTGGAAAAGGAAACCGAGACCCACTCAAAGAAAGTGGGTAGAGCTGAGCAATCATGAGAGCTTTTGGGTAAGGAAACCTGAGCCTTTCCCTCCCTTTGTTCTTCCACCTCAAAGTGTAAGTTCCCCTTATTTCTCTTGTGCTGCATACACCACTCACCTGAATCTCAGTAAGCATGAAGACCCCCCGTTGTTCCAACAGCCTAGCTAAATTTCTAATCAGTATCTTCAGTAAACTGAAGGCTCTTCTAGCCTTTGTTAGTTTAGTTGTCAGGAAAACAAACACATGACAGTCCCCTGGTGTCAAAAGGGAATAGAAAAAACAAGGCACTAAATGCTTTTTACATTTATGCATACATATGTCTGTTTCTGAAGAGGTGACCTAGCATTTGTTAATGTTCACTTTCTTTTTGAAGACCTGAATTCAAGTTCTAATATTATTACTTTGGTATGATATTCCTCTTTAGGAAGTCCTGATAGATCAGCTCTTTATATTTATTGAGTGCAGTGTGTATACCAGACACCACGAGGAAGTACAGAAAGTTTTTATCTACATGGTTTACTCAAGATTTCATATAAAGAATTTCATTCTCTAAAAAAACAAATTCACTTATTTAATTTTGTCCCTTTTCTTGTTAAACCATATGCTCAAATAATTGCACATATTTTGACAGGTGCAATAACAGTTTTAGATATTTTCAGGTGTTTCAAAATATAGGTTCAACTCCCACTTCTGCTAGTTCTGTGAGATTGAACAATCTGCTTAACCTCCTTGAGCCTTAAATTCCATCTGCAGAATGGGAAATGCCCACCTCCAAATGTCCACATGAAAAGTGAATGAAAGAGCACAATTAAAGAACTTAACATTGTACCTGACACAGAGTCAGCACTAAATAAGTAAGAGCTATTATTTTCACTACTCTATTTTATTATTTTCCCCCACCGCTCTCACTCCTTTACTCTTATTAAAAAGAATTTAACCTTAATTAATCACAAGAGGATAAGGGGCATGTTTTCATTACTTTTGTACCCTTAGTTCCCAGCAAACTCAAACTGCCCGGCACACAATAGGTGCTTAATAAATGTTTGAGTAAATAATAAAAGTACAGACTTTAATGAAGCAACAGCTCACAAAATAATGTTATGGGGATTTAGCAAATTAAATAATAATACTAGCTAAAGAATTTTCTGCACACAAATACATATATATACATATATATTTGGTGGCTAAAATTCATAACTGTTCAAATATTTCCAAACACTGTAAAATAGATCTTCAGCCTTAGTACCAAATGTGATTTTTAGCTATACTTCATTCGTAAAATTGTTAGTTTTATTATATGAATAGTTATAGGAGACAGTTATATAACCATTTCAGTTAAAATGTTAAACATTTTACAAAAGGGTGATTCTTGCTTTTTCTGCATATTCTTCCATATTTTAATTAACTATTACAAGAAAAAGGAGAACAATTAAAAGATTAGCTCATTTTAAGTATTAATATTTTATAGTATTTCTAAGAAATTAACAGTGCTTTGCAATAATTCATCAATTTTCATAACCACATTTATAATTTGTAAAACTTTATATTTAGAGACTTTTAGTTGCCTTAATTAGTTGCCTTAATTTTAGATGGGTAAATGTTCCAGTGTTAAAATATTCATCAAATTCAATGTAGAGGACAAGAGATTTCTGGGTCACTTAGTTATGTCAGCCTAGGGCAGAATTTAAGAAAATAATACAAAGTCTAATCCTGGACAATTGCCCACAATAAAGTTCTTTAGGGCATCTCTATGAGAATATCATATATCATGTGTTTTACATTCTTATTAAATTTTTACATAGTTTCCACATTCACAAATTTCCTCAAAAATCATTAGTGTAGACTGTCACATTATATGAAGTAAATTACTTTCTAACTCAGAGTTCCAAGGGAAAGTAAAACCTTCACAATTACAGATTTGCTAGGATAAAAGAAAGGATCCATATCAAAATTACTAAATGAGGGTTATCACACAATTTTATAAAATATAAAAACATGGTTTCAATGATGTTGTGGCCAAATGTGGTCATTCCTAGTCTGCAAATAACTAAAATTTCTGGGGCGTGACCAGGAGTTCTCGATGATTGCGTGTTCCTCAGGGCTACCTTTTAGTTGGTGGCTTTAGATTCCACTTATAAAATCAAATGTATTTTTGCTAACATGTCTTTTAGTTCACAGCCCTCAAACGGTTTGAATTAAGGGAGTGAATGTGTGTATTTGTGTGTGCTTTAACTGAAAATTGTCCAGTTAATATTAGCCACCAGGAAACTTTCATTTTATATGGATTTTGACACAAATTCTTAATCCTATTTTCTTGCTTACTTGCTTCAAAAATTGAACAGGACTGTCTCTCAGTGTGTGTGATAGTCACAATATAGGGAAAAGTATTGGCTTCCGTTGGAGACCTATTGTGTAACAGAATAAAAATTCATGGAACAAAATCCTAATTAAATCTAAAATATTGGACAATTTGACAACTTTAGGCAAGCCTATTTAATCCAAATAAGTATACACAATTTTAAACTATTAATCTATTTCTTCTTTGAATATGCTAGTGCCTTCTCTGAGAAAAAAAGCTTATTGTTAAGTACCAGAGAGAAAAAAAAAAAGGTCTAGCTCTTTTCCCAAAGGAGGTCATAATTGACTGTGGCTAAACAAGATGCAGAATACGGAGACAGGTGGCCTTCAATTAGTGTTTTCTTACATGAAGTTGACTACTAAATAGTCTTTAACCTCACATGATAGTTTGGGACTGATGATTTTAATGCATAAGGTGATAACTATGCTTCTCTAGATGATTATTAATGGATACATTTCCTCTCACAGTTACAGTACTAGGTATATAATAATTACTCAAAGAAAATGATTTTAAAGACTTCACATCTAGTGTCTAGTGTAAAACAATTTAATGTACTTCTAAGCATATTTATATATTCATCTGTTTTACTATTGATTTCTAGCCACACAAAATCAATGCATATACAATATTAAATAGAATATTTTTGTCAAATTCTGAAACTGGAAAGTTACATATTTTTGAATGTTTTATAATTTCTCCTTTACAGTTCTACTTCTCTCATTATAGGAATCCCCATATGTTATGTACAAGAAAAATCATGAAATGTTTGAAGGAAATGACAAGTATGAAGGATACTGTGTAGATTTGGCATCTGAAATTGCAAAACATATTGGTATCAAGTATAAAATTGCCATTGTCCCTGATGGAAAATATGGAGCAAGGGATGCAGACACAAAAATCTGGAATGGGATGGTAGGAGAACTTGTTTACGGGGTAAGCAAATCAATTTATTGAAGAATTTACTTACATAAACCTGAAACTTTTTATTAACTCGGGCACATATCAATTTTTAAGCATCTATTACTGTTTTTTTAAATTTGCATTTTCATTCAAAGGGATGTGTATGATGTTCAACTGTTTCTCTATTTCAATAATAATGCAGTTCCAAACAGTGAGAAAGACTAACACTTGATAACTTCAAAATCAGAAAAGAGATATAAAAATTTAGAATATGATGTCCTATTAAAAAACACTAACTTCAGTATCTGTGATGATTATTCTTTTAAGTTTGATTCTTCTATCCCACAGATATGTTGTTTGGAGAACTACAAAACAAATCCAATAGTAATCTGCTCATTGATAACTGTAGGAACAGAATTCCTTCAACAGCATAAAGTTGGACCTCATTTTAGCTATTTATGACCCTGTTGGTTATAATTACTGGTAAATATCTTTTAAGTAGTTGGTGAAGTGGTTAATCAGCTACATTAGCATGTATAAAATATTCACCAATAATGTGAGAGTCTTACAATTTTGCTGAACACAGTAAACTTAAGCTCTATGCAATGTCATCATTGTTTTCATACCTAGCAAAACACAAAAGCTAGCATTTATTCCACAGTGGGCCTCACATGAAAGTATGTCATACCCTACCTTGTATTTTCACTAGATGTTGAGTACACACATTCATGGCCAATGGCAAATTCAATGTAGACATTTCTGCCTGAATCAGAACAAGATCAGTCTCTTCAGCTACCACAGCAAAGCATCTAAATCAAACCAGCAGTTAGCAAATGCTGTGTGAAATTTCCAGTGCAGGAACCCAGCGTGTAGAATAGTAAGTTTTCTTCATCAAGTAATAGTAAATAAAAGCCACATACACTTGAAATATATTCTGAAATTTTCTATAAGCCAATTCGTATTTCACAAATGTCACCTTCAAGCATAGTCTGTCTGACTGATACTCACAAGGCCCCTTTGAAATGAAGAATTTTATGAAAGTCATCCTTCCCCAGAAAAGAAAGAAAGTAGAATGGTTTAGAACATAAATGAAGTCTTACACAGAAGTGTGCTTTCCAAGCCAGACTGCAATTCAATGGTTTCCTGATTCTGCAACCTGCTTTTCGGACCACGAAGCAATAAACATTTTCCACACAGTCTAGTGTAGCAGCTATAATCTCAACAGCAAGAGGAAACTTAGGCATTCAAGAGTAATCAGTTTTATATCTATTTGAAAAACCTGCTGACTAGTTAGGTGCCTTAAAGGAGGGGAGGAGAGGAAGCTGTAGAAAATCCAGAAGTATTTTACCACTGGGCTCATGCTCAATTTGATATTGAACTTTCAGTTCCAAAGGAAAAGGGTTCTTAAAGCTTGTATGCTTTGGTAATATTTTTAACTTTTCATACAATAAACCGATTTGAAATGTGAACATTATTCAAGTTGTTAGAAGTACTATAATTTATTTCCTTCAGAAAACAGTATTGAGTTATTTCTTCTAAAAATACTAGATTGCCAATTAGGCATATATGGGAAAAGTAATGTGAGTTACTTTCTAAGGCATTCGGACATGTATCTCCTCCGGTGTCCCTACCATTTGGGCAGCCCCGGCTCACCCCTTTGCAAGGGTTCTGACCACATTTTATTAGAGGAATACAATGAAAACAAGTGATGTGAAGAGAGCAGCACAGTTAAAAACAAAATTCACCGGTAGTACACACATCACATTAATCAAAATCTGAAGTTAGGCAATTCTCAGAGATAATGAATATAACATACTGGCTATTAATACTCTCTAGATTCATTCATTCATCAGCTAATCTGAGCGTATTTAAATATCTCCTGCTCTGCCACTTCAATTGTCCACCTTTTTCCCCAAAGAAATCATTTTCCGTACCTTTTACACTTTTTGGAGACGTGGTATTTTCCGTTCCGGCGTCTGCAAAGTCTGTATTTGCTCCGCGCTTTCCTTTTCTGTCTTACTGCTGACACACACCGACGTCCAGTTCCCAGGGCCCCGGATCAAGCCCCACCCATTCTCTTCCACCCAACAAAGTCTGTTAGACCACACAATGACTAACTTCGAATTCATTTTTTTATTTTATTCTTTTCAAACTTTGTTACCGTAATTGCTAGGAATAGTTACCTGTGAAATACCCGTGATCTCAGCACACCAGCAGGTGGTGACTCAGAAGCTCAGAACCTCCCTTGCACTCTCAGGTCCTTTCTGCCTGTCACACCTGCTTCAGTCCATTCTGTGATCTGGGGGGCACTGCTCCAGGACCTTCTCCTGGTCCCTGCCAAATGTGTGTGTTTCAGTCCAAAGGGATATGTCTCAAAGTATGTAGTATAGCCTACAAACACCAGAATTACCTGTGGTATATGTTAAAATGCTGGCTCATGAATCTCACTCCAGACATCCTCAAGAATTCAAATACTACCAAGCTCTTGCAGGAGATATTTTACCTTAATTTGGGGAATCACTGAGGGTGATGGAACAAGGCACACAAAACACACCCAATGTTAGTAGAGAAAGCTCAGATGCATCTCCTCTATTCACTGTTTTTTTTCAAAACTCAAATTTGAGATCTGAAAAGTGTCCTCATTGAACATTAATATCACCACCTTAATCCAATGTTTGTCTACCTTTGCATATAGTTTTTTTTTTATGCAGGAGACTCTTTTTTTAAAGATTGTATTTATTTATTTTTAGAGAGAGGGAAGAGAGGGAGAAAGAAGAAAGAAACATCAGTGTGTGGTTGCCTCTCATGCCCCCTACCACCGGGGACCTGGCCTGCAACCCAGGCATGTGCTCTGACTGGGAGTGAAACTAGTGACCCTTTGGTTCACAGCCCGTGCTCAATCCACTGAGCTATACCAGCCAGGGCTTATGCTGAAGACTCTTTTATTTCTCTCCATGTTTCTTTACTTGTAACGTTTTTACACTCATTAGTGGTAACTTGTGTAATATAAATAAAAAATTTCAAAATATAGATACTACACAGATTAATGTAGTATGTAAAAAGAGACATTTTAAATCAATAAAAAGATGCATTGCTAATTTATTACTATTGAGACAGCTGAAAAACCACTAAGAAAATTAACAATTTTGTAATACATCATCATACAATATACCAAATAAGTTATAGAGAAATTACAGTTATAAGTGCTAGACTAAAATATATGTGATTTAAAAAACAAAAAATAAAATATATATGATTGAGATTGATCATATGAGGGTTTTTTAAGCATGAAACCAAAGGCTGAAAATACAAAATGATAATTTTATATGACTTCAACAAAGTGTAAAACATATATTACAGTAAAATATCATAAACTAAGTAAACAGTTTCCAACTGGTGTCCCACAGCACACTGGTGTGTGGCAAAGGGCACTGACCCTCTTTTTCCTTAGAGTATCAAAAGAAAAAAAGCTGATGAGAACCAACACAACAATAGCCATCCAGTGTGAATGAATAAAAATTATACTTATTTTTGTCAGATCTGCAAAAAATATAAAAATTTTAGGGGGTGCCACAGAATTGTAGTAATTAGTTTTTATGTGCCATCGAATGAAAAAGGTTAAAAACTGCTGATCTGTTATGGAAACAAAACAATTAATAAATAGGGAAAATATTTGTAACATACATGGAAAATAAGAGAATATTTCGAAAAGTTTTAAAAGCACTTACAAATTAGTAAGTAAAAAAATGAATACCCCGTCTGTGATACAGGTGTAGATTATGACAGGTGATACATTTAAAAAAAGCAAAAGCGGCTATTTGTTTAATAAAAACAAATTCCATTTGGTACAATGCGATCTAATCTGCCATGTAGCAAACTGGTGGAGATAAGTGAGAGTAAAGGTAGACTGGGGGTGTCCAAGACTCAAAGCTGCAGGTGCGTTCACACAGTGCTGGCGAAAGTAGAAATTTTGCACAACCTTTCCAGAAAAGTTGGGCAAACATATTACGAGTATTAAAAAGATTGTTACCACCCTGGCTGGTGTTGCTCAGTGGATTGAGTGCTGGCCTGAAAACCAAAAGGTCACTGGTTGGATTCTCAGTCAGGGCACATCCCTAGGTCTCGGTCCAGGTCCCCAGTAGGGGGTGTGGGAAAGGCAACCACATGTCTACATTTCTCTCTCTCTCTCTCTCTCTCTCTCTCCCTTCCTTTCTCTCTAAAAATAAACAAACAAACAAACAAAATATTTATTTAAAAAATTTATTTTAGAAAAAGATTGTTATTCTTTAGACTAGCAATCCCATTTCTAGAAATTTATCTTAAACAATTAAGATATGTGCAAGGATTTGTCTTCAAAGATGTTCATGTCATTCATGTTGTAAATTGTATAACACTGGAAATAATACAAATATCCTCCCAAATAATAAATTGAGCAAATTATGATACTTTCACATATTTGCAATCATTAAAACTAATTTAACATGTATTTTGAAGTGAAAATGAGTTTATCATATTCTTTTAAGAGGAGAAAAACAATTATAAAATATAATGTTCTGCACTGTCCCATTTTAAAATAAGAAAAATATTATTTATAAACAATGTCTAGGAGGGCATATACAATACAAAAATAATAGTAGGAGAGAGGAATGGAGATAACTTTCCTTCATTTTCTAGTTCTGTGTTTATATACTAATGTTTCTGTAACTAGTTCATATATCACTTGTGTAAAACAGATATTGGGAAAATATTTAACAACCTCCCAGGAGTGATTCTGGCTTTTACACTTGTGGGTGTTTATGATATGAACTAGGTTTACTCCCACTTGGAGGCATGCACAGTTAATTCTAGTCACCCAGTGGACAGCACAATGGCCTGAGTGCGGTCCCCAGACTAACTGTCCAGGCACCCTTTTATCAAACTGCTGCCATCTTATCGAACCAGGGGCCTGAGGATAAGCAGGCGTGAGTGTGAGAGGAAGCCTCTATGTAAGAACATGTATGTCTGGGTATATTTCAGATTCCATTTTAACGGTAAATACTTTCAAACCTTTTTTTTTCATATCTGATCATGTAACACCTTACAGTTTTTTTCACCATACTTCATTTCATTTGATTTTAGAGATAGCGTGATTTAATGGAAGAAGCACAAGGTTAAATTGCATCCTAGCCATGGTGTGTAAAACTCACTTGAGTCTCAGTTTCAGCATCTAGAAAGCAATGAGAAACACAAGATTGTGAGGAAGTTAAATTGGAAGCTACCCTATTTTGCCACGTACAACACTCTCCCATATGTAATGTGCACCCATGTGTTTGGCCCAAACTTTCAGGAAAAAAAATTCCTTTGTTTTAATTTTTCAATTAAATTTTTTGTTTATATTCAGAAACAAAACCAATTGTCATATCACAAAGTATTATTTTGCATGCAGTTATCATTATTGCTTTCTAGAATAACACTTTTAACACATAAGCATAAGTAAAAGAATTAAAAACATTTATATATATATGGAAATGAGTACTACCCATGTATAATGTGCATCCTTATTTTTCCCTCAAAATTTTGAGCAAAAAGTGCACATTATACATGGCAAAATACAGTATTTAAAAGATTTAGATTAATGTCTGTAAAAAAAGATTGTTATGAGGGTTAAATGGGAAAGTATTTAAAATATTTAGACTAGTGTCAGACACATTAGTGTCCCTCAATAAATGCTCATTGTTATTGTATTAAGGTTTTTAAATAGACAATCACAATAATACAATGAGGTAAAAGAAAAGTGTTCTTATTTTAGAGATATGGAAACAGACCCATAAAAATAGCTAAAATTACAAAACAAAAATGGAAGCTGGTACGTTACAGTCGTAATATGGAGAATTGCACCCACTGCTTTCCAATACCCTTTTTAGAAGCTAAAAGTGAAAAATCAAAGTATGTGAATGGGAAGAAACAAATACCAATTTCCAGATTTTTGTGTGTGTACTTAATTAGAAAATGTTATCAAACAATGGTTTTTTTTCTAGCCTACAAAACAGATTTTATTATAACTTCTCTCATAGCTGGAAAGGAATAAAAAAGGAAGGACTGTTTGAAATTTCCAATGCACAATGTTGAGGGACGGCCAAGTACTGAATCAGTGGCAGCATTTCAAATGAAACAGGAAAGATGGCAACATGACATTCCTGGCCAAGAAATTCAGAAATTCAGCCATATGGAAAAGCTTTTAAGTCTCTTTCTCCTGCTGTCCTAGATCCTTAAAGACCAATACAGTAATTTAAGTTGAAGTTATTTTAGCCTATGTCTACTGTTTCTCCATTTGTCTTTTTCTTATCTAAGTACTAGGACCAATATAAATAATTTGCGCAGTTTAAGTGATATACTATCCCACAAAATCAAGTCAACTGTTTGTCTTTGTATTTATCACTGGCCTTACTCATTGTTGGCATTTGAGAAAGAAATTGTAGAATTGATTGTAACTGGTTAGCTTTGAGTGGTTCACTCCAGTGCTAATTGCTTGATGACATCCATTAACTTATGTGTTTTCGTGTGTCTTTTCTCTTATAGAAAGCAGAGATTGCTATTGCCCCTTTGACAATCACTTTGGTCCGAGAGGAGGTCATTGACTTCTCTAAGCCCTTCATGAGTTTGGGCATATCTATTATGATCAAAAAGCCTCAGAAATCTAAACCAGGAGTGTTTTCCTTCTTGGATCCTCTGGCCTATGAGATCTGGATGTGCATAGTCTTTGCCTACATTGGTGTCAGCGTGGTCTTGTTCCTAGTTAGTAGGTTTAGTCCATATGAGTGGCACACAGAAGAGCCAGAGGACGGAAAGGAAGGACCAAGCGACCAACCTCCCAATGAGTTTGGCATCTTTAACAGCCTCTGGTTTTCCCTGGGTGCTTTTATGCAGCAAGGATGTGACATTTCGCCCAGGTTAGTTTCAACAGTTCCTCACCAGCTCCCCAGTAATTCTGTGTTGTGCAGGACATCTTTCCACATGTTCCTGCCCCTCCCCCTGCACAACCCAGGCACAACATCACTTGAAACACAGAAAAAAATTGCAGTTTTCAAATTAATCTAAGTATATTCGTAGCCAAATATTCAAACTTAGCATAAAATATGGTTACATTCCTATGGAAAATTAACATAAGCAACTCATCAGAACTCTCAAAAATTACTTAGCCTTAATATTTTCTTCAATGGTTTGGCAGATGGAAACTAAAATCTAGATTGTAAAAACAGAATTCATGTTCATTGTATCAGCTTTACAAAACCAAGTGTTTTTGTTATTGTTGCTGTTCTTAATTTTTAAAAATTAATTTTGAATTTGATTAACATCCCATGTAACTTAAGGGAGGTTTCTGCCATGGCATGATCTGAAAACGGAGTCAGCCTGGGAGGTGGCAGATAGACAGTTCTGTATGAGGACACATAACAAGCTAAAGAGTAAGCAATGAGTCAGCAATGTAAATACTATATTAGTCTCATAGAGACAATTTTCACTCTCCGGGGACTCATCTCTCGCTTTCTTTGGATGCCACTAAAACATTTTGGGGGGGGGCGGGTTGCCAAAAATACAGCCAATCTCCTATTGCAGAAAGACATATCAATTTTGCCCGTAGAAAAAGATGAAGAGAGGAGAACTGAGGATTAAATCTAAATAGTGACTTTTATTAGCATTGCAAATATATGGGTTTTTTTTTTTAAAGACATGTATAGATTCTCATAAAAAGACAATTTAGCCACTACAGTTTGTGTTCCTTAAGACCCAGGGAAACTATAAATGTGCTTAAATTCCAACATGGAAACAAATCAATAACTCACAATTAATGAATTGGGAAAAAATCAAAGGAAATTGAGTAATGGTTTTTAAAGCCAGAATTAAGAAAATACTAAGTTAAAACAAAGGTGTCACTTATCTCATAATGGCTAAGATGAGAGCATTTTTAAGCTAGAAATACCATGGGAAACTTGATATTTGTTCTCACATTTAACAAAATGTTTAAATCCAATTTGTCACAGGACTTTAAAATTTCCAGATGCTCCTGATGAGTGAGAGCAATTTTGACTCTGCCCTGAATTTTTCATTCATTCCTTTCTCTTTCTCTCTGCACTCACAGTTACCCACACATAGCCAGATGAAGGGTCAGAAGAAAACTTTTTTTTTTAAGATTTAGCATCAGCTTTTAATGTTGTTGCTATACATTAACAAGACACAAACTTTGGTCTCATGTAGGCAGTGACAGAGAGAATATTTTTATAGCAGTATGTAAAAATTCTTTAGGACATAACTCATCTTTCACTCCCATAAGAAATGGGTTATCAACAAACCCACAAGGCCTTTTAGAATAATCCTAGATCCTCATCCGATCCAGCCCCACCTTGGCATATGTCCCATCCATCCTGGCAGAGCTCTGACTTAAGGTAAAAACAGAAAGGCATCTACCAGATTGTGTCAAATCTAAGACCTCACCCACTCCTAAGATGTATTGCTATTTTATGTACCACCAAGAGAAAAACTGCTGCCAGTTAAGCCATAATACTGTGTTTCATCTCAACTGTAGGCTTTATTCTAATATCAGACATGCTAAAATGTTAATAGGGGAGGGTATCACGAATTTAAGTAAGTATTAGTTTTCTGTACCTAAAGGAAAGGTATTGAGTTTCACATTGCTGACAATTAAGCAATAAAAAGTAAAAGATTTTCATATTTTCAGTGGCATTTAAACATTTAATATAGCATAAGCAACATCAACATATACAGAAATACTAGGACCATTGTTGATTAAATTATCAGGAAATAAAATATTACAAATGCTATTTTTAAGCAGATGTGGTGAACTGATGGTATTTTTTCTTTCTCTGTGTCATTAGAGAAAGGAAAATGTGCATTATCTTATCCATGTTTAGATCCCTCTCAGGTCGAATTGTTGGAGGTGTTTGGTGGTTCTTTACGCTCATCATTATCTCATCTTACACCGCTAACCTCGCTGCTTTCCTGACGGTGGAGCGAATGGTCTCCCCCATAGAAAGTGCGGAAGACCTGGCCAAACAAACAGAAATTGCCTATGGAACATTGGATTCAGGGTCAACAAAAGAATTCTTCAGAGTAAGTTAAGGAAAAAAATAACAATGAAGTGTTCATAATTTTGAAATTCAGGCAATTTTGCTAACAATTATATGATGGGCTCTAGTCATTATAGCTTTTGCAAACATAGTGGTAATTGCTATGTTTAATACTAATACTTCTATGTGGATTTTATGATCACTTTAATTTTCAAAAACCAACTGATTTATTCCCATTGCAAGAGGGGCTCTCCCTAAGGAAGAGTAATGACAAAAAGGTAATCAAAACAACTTTATAACATAATCTATCCAACGAAAAGATTCCACTACTGGTAATGCTGTGATACTGCATCTGGGAAATTTGTATGTTTATGTGTGCTTTGAGGTTAAAGGCCTAAAAATAAAAGCAAGGCTTTTTTTAAAAGACTACTTTTAACTTCTTATATATGAAGTCCAAAACCTTAGGAGGTTATCCTCCCTATATGAAGTATATAATTCTATAATTTCTTTGTAACAATGAATTCCCTTTTTTTAATTTTTAAAAGATTTTATTTATTCATTTTTAGAGAGAAGGGAAGGGAGGTAGAAAAGGAGGGAGAGCCATCAATGTGTGGTTGCCTCTCATGTGTCCTCTACTGGGGACCTGGCCTGGAACCCAAACATGTGCCCTGACTGGGTATCAAACCCAGCGACCCTTTGGTTGGCAGGCCAGCACTCAATCCACTGAGCCACACCAGCCAGGTGAATTTCAAAGGAATATATGTGCATTCTCACAAGATAATAGAGGCAAAAACTAGTAAGTTCTGGACACCTGTGTAAGACACTGTGTGGAATTTTGTGCTTATTTCTGTACTTTGGCAGATAAAATTGTTCAAATTGAAGTAATTGCACTTTACATATGGATATGATTCCTTTGGCTTGCCATTGAGATGGCAGGTACTTTGTTTTTGCTTTTATTTTTATAGTTGCTTGTTTAATTATGAGGATGAATTTTTTAATCAATAATCTCTATTACTCTAGCTGTACATAAATCCAGAGGTACACACTTGGTAATGTCTGATCAGAGATCAGAATTCATTTTGTGACTTTAGCACTAAAAATTTAAAAAGGAGTTAGAGTAATATTTTTACAAATTATAACTAGATAATAATGAAGACATTTTGTGTTACTTTCAATTGCTTAAAGAAGATATATTTTACTTATTTCCTAAGCTTTTGTGGAAAAATTATAGCCCTTTAAAGAAAGTTTCATGTTTGTATACAGTACTTGAGAGATTACACTTTCATCTTAAATGCATATATTTATCATTTTTCTCACTCATCTTAGGAATTAAATGCAACAAAATGTTCCACTCCTTAACCAAGCCTTAACTTTTGTGTACTAAAATTTCAGTAAGGTGCACTTTTCTCTTTTAAAAAGTGATTTGATTATAATATCCTTACATATTACAAATGATGTTTACATAACATTTACATATGTTTACATTACATTTACATAAATCTGAAAACAAATCACTCAAAAGCTCAGTCAAAACTATGACCGAGCATTGTTCTGGAAAGACATGAGATGGTGAGCAGCCTCCTTGTCACCCGTGTGAAGTGCAGCTGGTAGAGACAACATAAAATGTATAAGTTGATTACAAATCAGTTGTAGACTTTTCTAAAGCTGTAAATAACAGTCATGACTATAAATTTTATTAGCAATATTCTGTGAATAGACATAATTGTGCAAAATGGTTTAACTTATTGAGTGCATCCCAGTCTATAAAGCTTAATACTGGAAACAAGCTGTTCTAACACATTTTAGCATAATCTCAAGACCGTGCTGGAAATCTTTAAGTTGATAACTGCGTCCAACAAAAGTAGGTAGGTAAAATTTAGTAAATTTGCCTATAAACCATAATCTATACTTGCCAAAGCAGAATACAAGTTTGCCTATAACTGTCATTTTACTGAAAAAGTGATGGTTGGTGTTCAAGTACACAAAACATTTATTTGCAGACTCACCATTCTGTCTTGAAAACACTTCAAAAACATTGATTCCTTGAAAACATTTTTTAAAAACTCCCTGTAAAACTCTTTGGCATCAAGCACAATGAAAATATTTATTTCTAGTTTTTATAGAGATTTAAAAAAACTGCTCAAGTTCTAAAACCTGGTGGGAGAGGTAACAGAATATATTGATAAGAAATAGAAGAATAAGGACACTTGCTCCCTGGATTTACCCAGGCTTTCATACAAGCTTCGCACTCACCAGCCCTGTGACCTTTCTCTCCCACCCAAGTTTGCTTTTTGAACTGAAAGAGTTTTCTATGAATAAGTATTTATTGTTGCAGGACAGTCTGAACCTTAATAGAACAAGAAAATTATTTTCCCTTGCACAACACTTTCGGAATGTATAAATTTGAGCTCTGATAAAAATCTCATTCGTTTTTTCCCTGTGTCCTCGCTTTCCCATAGATGATGACCTGGTTTAAATAAACCATTTGTCTAACAGGTTGAGGAAACAGAATGTGAAGGGTATTTTTGTACTTGTCAAAATGTTTTCTCATAGGAACACAGTAATGGTACATCTATCAGCCCCACTCAACTGCCTCAGGCAGTGACCTGTACTCTGTACTTCAAAAAATGTCATAGTTATAACCAACTGTGAAAAGAATGAGGCCATGGGGGAAAATTCATCTGAACTCCACTGTTGCCTTGGTTTTGTTTCATTATGAAACTTGACACGATCATGTGCAGTACGTCTTAGTCAAGCATAAACATAGAGGCATTTAAAGAGTATCTATTTGTCACTTAATGGCAGTTTTGCTGTTTAGGTATTTTGATATTATTATATACCATATCTGAACACACTGATTTTCATTTCAGTGTAAATCTTATCCTGCATTTATTTCAGTCTCAGTAAAATATGAATGCATAAATGAGGTAGATTACTACCTCAGGCATTATAATATTATCAGGTAGGACATTGATGAGCTCTTACTCAGTCTTGCTGCTTAGGCTACTAGAAACAGGAAATAGTTTACTTGTTAACAGCATAAATATTTACTATAATGAATGCCATTTGTACATACTTTCTATTAAAAGCAGAAATGGCAGAATGCTTAACTTAGGAGAAATTAAAAAGACAGCACCTTTTTAATACTTGTTTCTAGTAATGAAATGGTGCTTTATATCAAAAAGTTTCCCATGCATTGAGTTTAACAATAACATTGAAACATAAATCTGAGAATAATTTTCTAATTTCAAAAAAAATTACTTTTATATTAAGATTGCTTATTACCTTGAGTCTATTTACTCTCCAAACTGGATCTTTAAGTAAATAACACAGTTGAAATTTTTAGGGACTTGAAAGTTCCATTGTCATTATATTTGTAAGCTTGCTGGGTCTGCAGAATTGTCCTTATTTTAGACTATCTTATCAAATTTATAAAGATTTTCTTGTCCTCACTCCTTAGCAAATGCCCTCTTGAAGTCACAGACAAGGTAAAATAATGTTATTTCCAGCCCTGCACATCACCATGTGAATGTGATCTTACCTAAGCCATGCCTTCAAATCAGAATTTCTAAATATTAATGTGCTGGTAAATCAAGTAAATGTTTTTCAAAAAAATTGCTTTCATCTTTCCTTCATTTTCACTAGGAATCTATATTTTACCATTTCTATTAATACCTAAGGCCTGCTAAGTTTAGCATTACCACACTGTGGATTCCTCTTCCAGATTTTAGGGTAATTAATTCAACTTCTTTTGAACCTAAGGTACATGCAACTCAATATATTTAACCAAAAGAAGCAATAATATATAGAAATGGACTTCAGAAAAATATCAATGCCCTAATTATTTACTTTAACTCTATGCTTCATTTTACAGTTAAATTATCTTCATAATTACCAAGCTCTAAAAATACTTTTTTCCATTTTGCTATGTTAGTTTTATTTAGCTATTCCCTGTTCCTTTAATAAGATACTGAACAGTAACTGGGAAATTGTCAAGTAACTAGCATGGTTTCAAAAAATATTTTTAAAACATTTCAATTAAAATAATACCCACATTGATCTCATTTCTTTTGTTTTCAACAAAGTATATAATATGAAATATACAATCTATGTGAAACTCTATCTTTTGGGGTAAAACTCTCAAGTTATAAATACTTTTTAAAGTCACTGTATGCATAAAGGATATGTAGCAACTCTTCCTTAAATTAAAATGATCAAAATAGGTGTTTATGGACAACCTACATCACATGACCCAGAGAGTTTTTAATTTCCAGAGAATGAAACTTGTTGTACAATGAAAGAGTTAGTTCTCTGGCAGAGAGTGCAATTATCAAAACCGAAATGAGGAGGCCTGGGAACATAGCCTCTGTAGCGGACCCCGTTCTGAACCCAGACACTCCTCTGCCCTGCACGCACATGGAACCTGCAACTGAATTGCAGTGGTGGCATGGAACTTCCCAATGGGAGGATTTCTGCACCCAAAGGCAACCTGTCATTATCTGAACACACATACCCACCACAATCTCTATATTATGAGGAGTTTCTTCAAGTGTTAATGACATAAAACATTTTGTAGGACCCTATAAGATGCCTATATCCCATCTCAATATTTATCACCATTTGACTATCCATTAATATAAAATATCTGGGGTTTTGGTGGGGAGGGTGTTCAAGTAAGCACATCTCTTATTGTAGGTCACTTATTATATGGGTTTATTGACTTAATTTCCCTCTTATAAAACCAAAATTATGAATACAACTTTTATTAGCTTGTCTCTTTGTCCACCTGAATGATTTGCTTTTGCCCTAAACTATGTATTCTTCAGTTTTGCTATTCAGGATACTTGGTTTTTGAAGATCTGGTCCTTGTTGAATTTTATATTGTGGTAAACAAAAGAAGGTCAATGTAAATAAATGCACATTCTGATCAGGGTTCTGCCTCATGCATAGATTTAAGTCTGAATGAAGTCCTCCTTACGTTTTATCTGGATCCAGATGCAAAATTTCAGCACCTCGTTATTGGACAAACACAGCTGCACCAGATAACAGTCTGTGTGTGGCTTATAATATCAGACATCAGTCAGGGTCAGCCATTTCTATCTGATGAAATGTATTCTTTGGGGATATTTGCATTCATTTGGATATATTTTCATGTTTAAAATGTCTGTGTGGATGAAACAATTCTAAATCAATGCAGGTAGCAGCAAACAGAGCTGGGAGAAGTAAGTAGTGATGGTAATGCAGATGAAACCCAAATGCACAAAAATAAACAAAATTTTTGGCTAAAATCAGGGAGTCAGAATGACTAACTCTCCAAAATATAAAGTGGAAAAACAGGGATCGCCTCTCTTCAAAGTTTAATGTGTGTTCTATTTGGAGATTTTGTAAGGAAAAGTCTTAAAAGGTTTTGGTAGACTGAGAGTTTGATGCTTGTGTTATGGATATTTGGTTTGTAAACTATAGTGATTCTTGGGCTCAACTACTGATGATATAGACTGCACTTTCTGTAAATATCTTATAAGAATGGTTTTCATAAAACTCTGAGGCAGGAAGAAAGATACAGCAAGTCTTATTTGTTATAATTCAAATACAGTATCAAAAGGCATTTCACAAAGCTAAAGCTAAATCTTACCTGGTCCCTTTCAAGTTTCCATAAATATGATACGAATATGATTTTAAATGTTCGACTCTCTTTATGGCTTTGTGCATTTCAAAATAATAAATTGTTCTCTAAGCAGTTGAGTAGGATAATTATTATGACAAGAGGTATCAGCTTCTTCAAATATCACTTTTAAATGTCATTTCAATGATTTCCTTAAAGAGCTGTGAAGGGCTATTTTCTAATTACGAAATAATCATGTTATTATGCAAAAATGGAGTTAGAGGGCAATGGAAAGGTATTAAAAGTTTTATTCTTATCTTAGTTCTATCAATAATAACATGCTGTTCCCTTCTTTCCTGTATTTAATTTTATTTTAATTTCCTCCAGAGATCAAAAATAGCAGTGTATGAAAAGATGTGGACCTACATGCGATCCGCGGAGCCGTCCGTGTTCACTAGGACTACAGCTGAGGGAGTGGCTCGCGTCCGCAAGTCCAAGGGCAAATTTGCCTTTCTCCTGGAGTCCACTATGAATGAATACATTGAGCAGCGAAAGCCGTGTGACACGATGAAAGTGGGAGGAAATCTGGATTCGAAAGGCTATGGAGTAGCAACGCCCAAGGGTTCCTCATTAAGGTGGGTGGAATAGTATAACAATAGAACATGTGTTGTTATAGTATTCCACCTTCCCTGATGTCCCTGAGAGAATTATTTTGTTTTGTTTGTGAACATGGTATGTTTGTTTGTTTGTTTGTTTGTTTGTTTTGTTTTCCTCCATTTCACATTTTGGTCAACAATCAGGTAATTATTTTCTATTGTAGAGTAATAATCATAGTTGATGTATATTTTTTAAGGCCATATAAAAACCAAACTGGTTGAACACTAGCTGTTTCCAGTGGGCCTAAAATATGGGTAGCATATGCTTCTATACCTCATCAACATTTTTTGACCACTAATACCTGCAATCTCATTGTGTCAGTAATAATTCTACATTTTATCATTATTTTTTAAAATTATGCTTGCCTATTAGTTTTTGAATAAGACATCAACCTCTCAGTAAACTTCTTTTTTTTCCATTTCAATGTTTCATTTATTATGGCATCTTTATATTTCAGATTATTCTGAGGTTGTATTGGTGCTAACTCTGTAAACACATCTGTTTATAAATGCAATCATGATCAGAGGGAAAGCTGGCCTCTGGTTTTATGGTGCTTACTCAAGTCACACTCTCGCCAGTTGCAAAGGGAGTGTGGTATAAGTAAGATCTGTAAAATTAGACCCAATGGCAATCCAAAGTTGTGCGCAAAATAGACCCCTAAAATGTGATTCTTGAGCAAAGCATTATACATGTAGATAATCCACATGTGTTAAAAGTGAGACTTTCATTCTTATGGAAATGTTGGTGAAATCTGCCCTTTTCACCTTTTTGGTCCTGGACATAGAGAATTCACATGTTTATGTCCAGGAGGCAGAATTTCCTATTTTCCTTAAGCAATAAAGGCTGCTATTGAATTACTGGGGCTTGAGTAAAACCAGAAGCAAAGGCAGTGACTTACAAATCACTCTGGTCTCAGTGCTGCTCGGGAGAGATTCGTACAAAGCACAGATACAGATTCAAGAAGAAATCAGAATCTTTTCTAAAGGACTTAACCAAGAACCTGGTCTTGAAAAATGATGTCTCTGGTAAGCCTTTGAAAAATGAAGGTAATGAGACCTGTATTATTGCTCAGCAGGAATGAAAGCAACATAAAAATTATATGATTGTTTTCATTGGTTTCAAAGGGGAACTGCAATGCGTTTTGGATATATGTTGGATGGAGGAGGGGTTGAGACAGATATAAGAAACAAATGCTATTGTCAGCAAGGCTGTGCTAAGTCAGTATTTTGTGTTTACAAGCTACACTGTAATAATTAGTGAGGGACTTTATGGTATGTTCATAAGGGACAATTTTAAAAAGAGACAGAACCAAATTAGCCAATGAAGACAAATTTGGGTGGGGACTTTGGCAATTCTGAAATCAGGTTTACGTAACTCTCCCTCCCATATGTATATGAAGAAATGTGCAGGGAGAAAGCCAAACTAATAAATTATCCATGACAAAATTCTACCCCAAAAGATTTCAACATTCAGAAACTGAAACTGGCATCAGGATGTTTGGTCAAAATATACCGAGGATGAGGGTATATTTTGTATGATACAATGTGAAAACATGTAAAGTCAATTGGGCCACCTAGCAAATCAATCTCTATTGAAACAGTAGTTATAAGAGCATCTTGGTGTAAATAATTTAAGAGAAATAAGAGAGGAGAAAGCAATGATGGTTGATATGTAGACCAGTGTTCAGACTATTGATTACATTCACTGGATGTCGCTTTTGCTCTTAATTAATTCTCTGTGGATGTAGCTGCCTTGTCTTCTGTCTTGTGTCTACTGATAAAGTCAAGTTCCAGGGACTGAATTTGGCCCTCATACACGGGTGTGCCTGATTCGCATTGGTGGTGAGAGTTCCCTCTTAAATGTGCCACTTTGTCAAATCCACACTACAGGGATTGTTTGGGGAGAAGCTGAAGGGCTTCATCTGTCTAAAACTGTATAATCATCAGCTATTGGCTTCCCCCTCTTTTCCTGTCCTTCCCTGGATCTTGTTAATGAGGCAATTGTTAACCTCAGCTTCCCGGATGGAGAGTGTTTTTATGTGCTTTGTTTTATTCGTGCCACAATTTCCTGAGCAAGCTGGCCCCTGCATGCCAAAACCACAGTCATTTTGTCAGTCTTTGAGAACATTGGAAGGACACTGAAGGCTAACCAGCACTCACCTAACCGCCTCACTCCCCTGCCCCATCCCAGCGAAGCAAGAAGTTCATTAAGCTTCAATTCTCATTCTTATTTGACTATGATCTGTCTGTTACGGTAAAGGGAAACTAATAAAGAGATGGACTAATAGGCACCTTCTGATGTAGAAGCAAATTCAAAACAATTGCATTCATCAGAGCAGGATCCAGAAGGCACACATACCTGCTTCAAGTGAGCCTTTGAAACATTTTTCCTCACTTTTTCAGTAAAGACGAAGTGGGGTTTTTTTTGTTTTTATTAGGATATACCTTTTTTAACCAGGTCTTTAGGTTAATAGTTATGCATATAGTGAGTCTTCTGTGTTTCATCTTCATTAATTGTGTTTTTCTCACAAACTGCTGTTTTGATTCATTAGGCAACGTGAGGCTTTAAGAAAGGGAAACAGTAATCTTTCCTTCTATAGAAGCTTAACCAGAGAAGGCAGATAAATGAGTTGCATCCTTCTATTGGTCCAGGGTGTTTTAAACTTCTAGACCTTGCTGTTTGGTCAAATACTTCAGAAAATAGGAAGAGTATGATAATATAATCAGGATAAAGTGTCAGGACTTGGGTTTTAATGCAGGTTTTTAAAACAAATTCAATCAGGATCATCACAGAGAGTATTTCTGTGACGGGTTTAAAAATATGACAACAGTGACAGCCAACGACATTCTTTATGACAGAGAATGATATTCAGTGCTCTTTATTGTTCAAAGAGACTATTTTTCAAAGAGACTTTATTTCAGACTAGTGTGTTCTGGGCATATACGATGAAATGTTAAAATGATTGAGCTATCACTAGCAGCTCTCACAGGAGGTTGATACTATACTATGTTTTATTGGATTTTGACATAGGTTCTCCAGTTTTTAGGTGATAAAATGATGATAGGTATATTGATGCTGTTACACTTAGTATCTATAGATTCTAATGTTAAAAAATGGAGGTAATTATCAGTAAATGTACAAACTATAAATATCGATGAGTGAAAGAACTTAGATTTTACTGTCAGTGTTACTTATTTTTCAAATTACCTTCTAAAGAAAACTTTCATGTCGTATGAGATTTAAAAAGGGTAGAATCTCTTCTTTTATATTGTCTCTCAACGTTCTCCATCCCTTGATGTCTCTTCCAACTATCTTTTCCCCATGTGCAGTGTAACTTACACTACTGTCCATGTCACCTCTTTCCGTCCCACCCTCCTTCAACATTCATGACAATCTTTCTCTGGCTGAGGAATGTTTAAAGCTTGTTTCAAGTATATATACTTTAGATGGAATTGCAGTGGAATATAAAGTTTAGAAGACAGAGGAAGTACATTTATTTTGATTTTACTCTCAACTTTACTACTATATAAATATCTACCATTCGATAGCATTTATTGCCCAGTAAAGTTGCATAATTTACTGTCAAAATACTGTATTTACTTTATCACCTATGTTACATTAGCTACTATACTCTCAGCTTTACTATGCAATAAATAAAACAGACAAAGGTGGTTTAAAGCAAACCATAATTTAGTTAACACAGATTTATTGACTACTAAATGGTTGTTAGATGAGAATATCCTATTTAAAGATATTCATGGTGTTTGGTTGACGCGATCACTACCGGCAGTGACCGAGGAACGCTGCGGATTGCTCGTCGACACGCAAGAAAAACATACACAGAAACAACCAAATTCTGTGGGGAAGTAGGGACAGAATGGCCACTCTCTCTAGTGGGGAACACCAGGCCACCCTCCCTAGGGGAGAGCACCCTAGGAGAGAGCGCCTCATTCTCCTGTCCCAGCAGGGTTTTATTGGGTTCGTTTGCATAAGAATTCAGGTAAAGCTCATTACTCATTGCCAGGAAGAAAGTATCAAACAATAGACAATGAGGAAGTCTCAGGGCCTATTTTGAGTCAGGGTCAAAGAGCTGTAAAAGACTTTAAGGAACAAACTTACTTCCTCCTTGGACCCTTCTCATTCAACTGAGAGCATTCTAAACAACGCAGGTTTCACAGGATTTTACATATTCTTTCTTAGGCCTGATCACCTGGGGAACCCGCCCTTTCCAGTACAGGGCTGCACTACCCTGTCATTGTTTCAGGCTTAGGTAGAATAAGGCAACCAAGAGATTAGGAGATTTTCTCACAGATGGAATGAGGACTCAGGCTTTGTCAAAGCCGAGGGGCAAGAGTCTATCACCCCCTTTTGCCGTAGCCCCCAAAGTCCTTTCCTGGGAGCCTCCCATGTGATCGTGCCTGTCTTAGGTCATTGCCCCCTTGGGAAATCTTACCTGTCATTGTCTAACTGACCAAGCATTGGGGGCCAGGCAGGGTGAAGTAAAAGGAGCAGAAGCAGGGCTCCTGTCAGGGAGGTAAGCTTTTGTCTCCTTGCTGGCTTACGGTTCCAAGGTCATTCCCTCAGCCTTAGCCTATGCGAGGGTTACAGCTTCTAATACCAGGCAGGGCAGTTCCCAACATCTGGTATCTGTAAGTACCTCCAGGAACAATGCAATGGATCATATCTGAAGACTTCCCCTGGAACTTTCTAAGGATTTGTGTATTTGACCCTAATATTTGAAGCAAGTTTATAAAAATTAGCCTCCTATAACTCCCATTAAAATTTTGCCTTCTCTAAAAACATTTGTGGGATGGTGTCTAAAATAAGAAAAATGTTCTGTCACTGCCCCCCTCCCACCAAAAAAAATGATATTGCAAAAGAAAGCAGTTCCAAAGGAACTTGATCAGTAGTTGATCTGGAAAAAATGAAGTCCCTGGGACTTGCTGATACTCTTTGGCAAGTTAGCAGGAACCCATGGCAACAGGAGCTGGCTCTCTGAAACCAGGCACATCCTGCTCAGTTGACAACAGGTGAGTCAGAGCCCCAAAGTGACAGCCTAACAGGGGAAGGAAGTCTAAAGATGGGAATCAGAATCGCACATCTTTCCCTACACTTCCTTCAGTGTTTAACACAATCATTGCCCCCACAGGACACTTGGCCCAAGTCTAGATCTGTATCCGGTTAAGTAGAGTTCTCTGCAGGAAATGGACTTTGGAGGATTTGTTAGGGCAGATGCATTAAACGTAATATTCAAGTTCATGTATGAAGAATATATTATCCCTAAGGAACCACTTTCCCATGTGAAATCTGTGAGGCATATTCAGTCATCATTTCAGGTGTACATGGAAGGTTTAGAGAAAAAGAGGTTTTCTGGGTGTTGTATGTGAGAATAAAGCTGTAGTCTATTTTTAGTGTTAGTAACAAATTAACTATTAATACTTAATGTAGAGACTAAACAAACAAAATTACATAGTTTTAAAAAAGAGTACTTGATATTACTAAGCAGCATTAGGCCTGAAAGTGAATAAACTTATAACTTGTTTTCTGGAAATGAGTTGCAGGTGATTTGTACACTATTTTTATTTTATTTTAACTATTATGGATAGAGATATTTTAGCTCATAAACATTTTCATTTTTTTGGCTCCATATTAAAAGATGCTACAGGTAACTTACTTTCTGTGATCCCATCATGTTCTAGAACATTGTCTATTGGACTAAGTTTTGTGTTGTGTGTAGAAAACCCACACAACACAAAATCCATTGCACCTCTCAGCATACACACACGAAAATATTCGCGATTCTCACAGTTGTGATATGCTGAAACACATACCCAGTTTACTATTAGAGATGCTGATGTTTGTTGTGGATACCAAGTGTTTTGCATTTGCTATGGAGCAAACTGAGATGTTTCATAGTAAAGGTCTCAGTGCTACATGTGTCCCAGGGAAAAGAAGCCCCTCTAGAATCCAAGTACTTCATCCTTCCCTTTCTAAATGTTGAATACAAGAGAAAACATAAAATTTCCAGTGCCACTTGAAATTCTAGATTTTTCATTAGGCTCTTTTCTGCAATTAAAAGGTGATTGAAATTACAGATCCCTATGAGATGGGAAAAAAATGCATTTTTCTTCATTTCTTTAAGATTTACCAAGCATTTTACATTTTTGCCATTCTTCCTACTAGAAAAAAAATAGCTGATATGATTTCCCTTCACTCATCTGCCAATTCACTCAACAGATAGTTCCTGAGTTGCAACTGAGCATTCACCAGGTAGTTTTTAAGTTGTTTGCTCTGGGGGTGCTTTGTGGGTACTGTGGGTAGTGGCACAGCTGGGAAGTTTCTAAATTCAGTATTTACCTCCGTGTAACTTCTTACCACTAGGTTTAGAAGTTGTGTTAGAATAACTTGACTAAGAAGATGGGTAAATTTGGGCCATTTTAGTTTTTACTACTTCAAAGAGAATTAACTTTGACAAGATAAAACTACTACAAAAGAAGTTTAATAAGGTAGCTCTCACAAACTGATTTGATGACACGTCTAAGATACCAATTCTGACAATTCTAAGAAAAGCCAGAATGCCAAACTGTTTTTCTTTAGCTACACTAACTGCCTTATAAACAAATTCTATAAAGAGAAACAGTCTTCAAAAAAATCTATATCCTAAACAATTCAAATTCATTCAGTGTCATCCTGCAACTAATATGATTGCAAACTTGTAACCAACAAGCCAAGCAGCCTTGGTCTATACACACCAGGTGGATTAGGAAACATAAGATTGTATCTAAGGCCGAAGTTCATAACCTGATATGTAATAAATGTGCTGTAGATGAATTTATGTCTACACTGGTAGTGTATTTAAGAGTTTTCTCCTGGTACATGTCTGGTAGCTAGACAGGTTCCCTATTGTGTCACTCATCTTTAAGGTTCAGTTCATTATAAGGAATGGTCTTCAGAAGCAATTCCAGTGCTAAGGATCCAGTTAAAAGGGGGCACAAAGGAACAGCCAAGCAAGTGCGTGAAGGTTCTGTGTATTTGGATACCCCTTTCTGGGTTGGTGGGTGGAAGCCCAGATGCAGGTTCTAGAACTAAAACTAAAATCACCCGGGCTAGAAAGGAAACTCGCCCCCTTGCCAAGGCCCTGGCAACGCTGACATCTGGATTGAGGTACGACTAAGATACCATAGTAAGAGGATGAAGTACAGGTATTCAAAGCAAATTTTCTTGAAGAACCTCCATAACAAAAGGACTGGCTGCAGGGCGAAGAGCTAGAAGGGAAATTTATGGAACTGGGAATTCTGGAACTAGGAAAACAGCAAGAGCAGCAGGTTAGTGTACCTGGAGCTGCTGCTTCTATTTTCATACTGAACCCGTAAGTTGGGAGGAGGCACACATATAAGGTCTCAGCAGTAGAGCAAGCACTTGACACCAGAGAAATTATCCATGTGGGGCTTTCAATGTCCCCAGTGCTGCCTGGCAAGCATGAGTTAACAGAGTGTGACAGCATAAAAAGCCTTCACTTCCATGACAGCAAAGGACACTAAGACAATTTTGTAATGTCACTGTAATAGTATATTCAAATCAAAGGCAAAGAATTAATTTGTGCATGGAGCTCATGTATAGAGGACAGAATCCAATGTAGGTTCAAATATATCGGACTTCAGTGCTATTCCTTTTCTGTTGGGTTTGTCTCCATTTCCTCATTTTCATCATTCTCAGGACCAATATTTAAATTCCCCCCCAAAAATGTTCTTCTGCTATGCCTTATGTAGCTTTTGGTGGCAGCTACAAAGATGTTTTTTTGTGCCATCAATATTCAATTAATAAATGAAATGTGTGAGATTAATTTTCTTTCCTATAAGACCTTAGGCTATAGGATGATGACTTCTGTAAATAGTAAATGCCCTTGAACTTGACAACTATGAACTTGCCTGTATTAAGCTTAGGAGTAGTGTTAATTTATCCTCAGAAGAGCAACAAAGTCAAACGATTAGGGTTTTGGGTTTTTTTTGTATTTTTTCTTGTTTTTGGTTGTTGTTTTCACTTTTTTGTGCATTGTTTGTGTAAGATCTTATTCACTAGATTTACCTTCATAATGGAAAGGACACTAGGAAAATTATAACCTGTTAGGCCTCAGCACAGGCTGCAGGGGCAGGAGCTGTTAACGTCCTCAGAGAGATCATAACTCTTACTATGCCCAGTTCTGTAGGAGCAAGAAGAGGAGCATGATAATCATGCAGAGTAGATTTTTACCCCTTACTGTCCCAGGGCCCTCTTAGCTGAGAGGGTGGAGGTAGGGTGGGGAGAGACTGTGGAAGAGAGGGAAGAGAGGGGATTTTTCCACTTAGGATAATTAGTTATATAAAGAATGTCTTAGAAAATACACACAGAGAGGACTTTGGATGGAGTGTGATAATCAGTTACCATAAAATTCCAAAATACCTATAATAAAATACTACAAAGGTCATTTTATTCTGGAGCTGTAATGTACTTCTCAATGCAGAATTTTATCCAATGCTGCTTTATGCAGTTTTATACTAATAATAAACATCTACTTAAGTACATCATAAGTAAATAATGGTTTTCCATAAAAATGAAAAGGTATCCATTTCTTTTAGCATAGTACATGAGAAACCACTCATCCAGAACTTTAGAAATTGTCAGATTCCTTTCGTTTCTAAAGACAATATCTGCCAAGATGGGCTGGTTTATGCCTCATGTTTAAGAAAAGGAAAATAAGTGTTTGGCAGTCACTTGTAATAAGCTGGAAAAATAATAAAGACCCAGGTTTAGAATTATAGTTCATTTTAATTTAGCTGGGAATAAGAAACTATAGCTCATTTACCTCAATTGTCCCCCACCCGATCAGTCCCATAACTTTTTTGTCTGATAACTTTTCCACAAACACCTGAGTAGAAAAATCACCATTTGACTTTCAAAAATACCCAGTCCTGGCCCCAAGCCTGCTCAGGGCAAGCATTACATTAATTATGAGAATATTTTATAAATAATAATTATACTAACAGAAGTTGCAAATACTATGAACTCATAGTATAATCTCCTCAATGAAAGAAAAGTGTTTTTCACGATTAAAAGTAGTTTGTTTTAAATGGACAGATTTCATGCTATCTAAAAACTCAAAAGTCATTGTTACAACTCATCCACAGAATGAAATACACTTTCTAAACCTTGTGAAACCATTTCAAAACGCCCCTGTAATATCACACAGCTCAACACCAAAGAAAAACTAACGGCCTAAAAACATTCCTACCATCAAGTGCGCCTTTCATACTGTGCCACACTCAACCTCGGGAGAAATCTATCACTTTAAACACCACCAGCCATACAATGTCAGATCACATCATATCAAAATAAATTAGACTTTACTTAGCTTACTTTTTTTCCTGGGATACTCAGTGAAGAAACTGACACAATGACAATATTTTACAGAAATGTTAAAAATTCTATCTGTTCTCTCTAAGTGTTAAATATTTGGGAGTTAGCCAAAACAAGAATTAAATTGGAGTAAATAAAACAAACGTGACGCAAAGAGCCCCTCACACTCACAGACACTGAGTGTGTGCAGCCCCCTCTGCTGTAGCTTCACTGAACAGAAGACTGGATACAACTGCCCAGAACTACACAGGAGACAGGCCTCTGCTGCCATAAAATCCTAGTTGTTTCACATTTGGGGCTAGCAGATATGCAACTTCTGAACCTCCTTTTCGAAATGATAAAGGTTCAAAATCCTATTAGTGACTGAGAGACCACATCATTATGTCTCCAGCCCCTGGACTTCCCTCTTTTCAGGCAGCTGCAACTAGCACTACAAAAAAAAAACATCAGAAAAGCATTATCAGCAAATATAGCTGCTCTGTGTTACTAGTGCCTTTAGAAAAGAAAGAAAAAAAAACATGAGGAATAGAAAACTTGAAAGGAAAGCAAGTATCTAGAGCCCTACGTCAGTGCCCTAACTTTGGATATGTATTTGAAGCTAGTTGGAGATAAACAGAAGTAAATAGGATCCAAAAAAACCTGACCTCAGTTTGTCTCTCAGAGTAAAAAGTAGAGATCATAGGCAAAAAAAAAATGCTTCCTATTAAACAACATAGCAAAGAATCAGTTAATATAAAATTTAATGTTTGTTGTAGTTCATTTTTATAAGATGGTGTTTAAATTTGGCTTACTATGAAATGCTAAACAATACTGAGCAGTATATTCCTAAGGCGAAATAATAATATTAACAATATAGCATTATAGCTTTCAAACCATTTCCATACGTATTTGTTTGCTTGCTCCTTTTAACCCTCTTATAATGTCATTTATTGTAGAGGAAGGCATTATAAGTTAGAGACGTTAAGTGACTTGCCCACAGGCCCACAGTTGAGATTAGAACTGAGGTTGTCTGTCTCTCTCCAGTGCTCTTATGGAAAAAGAATTATTATAATATATGTATATATAAAACATATACATTATATATAAGTATACATAGCTTACATGGAGAACTTACTAAAATATTTCTGTCATTCTTCCATGCTGTAATTTCAGCAACATTGACAATTTCCAGGAATATTGAAAATACCCATATAGAGCTCAAGAAACTATAATGTTTAATTTATATTAAAAAAGAAATAAACCCTTGTTAAGCTGAGAAAATTACACACGGGGATATTTCAGGTCAGCGCCAGGAAAGATTTTACAATTAACAACGGTCCCCAAAATGGGAAAAGTTGGTTATCATCCCTAACCATGTTATTCAGGTCGAAGGAAAGGGGTTTTGAACATCTCTTAGACAGCACACTATGCCAATGACATCTAAATTCCCTTCCCTCTTCGAGAGTCTGACATTCTGAATCATGTCCTGAGCTATCTTTAGCAAAACAACCAAAGAATTCTCTTATACCTCTTTGAAGTTGCAGACAATAAGACTGGGGAAAAATTCACTCCCAGAACTGCAGTAGGAGCTGGTCCGGTTTTGGAATTAAATAAACCACTTATTCAGTGAATAGCTGCTTTTGTCACAGTCTGTCTACATTGTGAAGTGAAAAGGTATTTAAGGAAAGCACTTCCCTGTAGAAACCACAGGTCTTGCATGCCCATATATAGACATTTAAAAGTATATACCAACATCAAGCTTTTGGCAAGGTAGAAATCTGACAAAATTCATTGGGTTGTATAAAAAGGGGAATAAAACAGCACAGGTAAAGCACATGCACATAGAAGGACTTGCTTTGATTTTTAGAATAAAACATATATTTTCATATTTAGATATGATAAAAAGTAGCCCATGTAAAGTGATATTCTGTGACGTTTCAATGTGTCATGCCTGAGAGGGCAACTTTTAGGAGCACCATAGTAACACCGACAACTTCAGGGTCATTTAATTTCTTTTTCATTTTTCCCTCATCACAAACAATAATCATTTTATGCCCTGAAGCATGAAGACTGCACAGCGCCGCAATTTTGCCCAGTCCAGGCAGTGTACACAGTTATTCGTAGATTCTCAGATCATTTCAGAAGATAAAGATATGTCCTTCAAATTCTGTCATGTAAATGGTTTCCATGAACGAAGTAGGTGTTTCACGAAACACAATTCACTTTCTTCCATTTAGAGCACAGCTTTACAATTTCTGAATGTATTTGTTTCAGAAAAAAAAAGAAATGCTCTATTTTTGAATATATTCTTTGGACTTTATAGAGTTTACTAGATAAAAGTCCGGTTTACCAAAAAAAGCCACTTTTAGAACGTTCATTAAAGATAATGAATGGAGTTCCCACCCAAGGAAGAACAAGAAGGAAACGTGTATGTTCACAGTTGGAGGAATTTTATTACGTAACTTCAAGCTGATTAAAGTTTATAGGATGACTGTAACACTAACAAATGGTAACATTAATAGAAGTATAACATAGAACCTGATGTAGAGTGTTTTATTCCTGCACCTTTTCATAATGGCCATTAATGATGACAACATCCTTCATTTTGACATCACTGGAACGTATTGTGACAACCCAAGGTTCCAAAATACATCCATTTTCTCACCTGATGTCATTTTACTTGATAAAGAATTTTAATAAGTTACCCAAAGTTAAATAACAATAGCACATGATCTTGTATGGGTTCAGGCTCATTCTTGGTCTCCACTTTCCTCCATGTCTCACGGAATTCAATCAGTTGTCTGGTATTTTATTATGGGAACCAGTCACTCTCTCTGAAATTATGCCAAAGGGTAATTAGGAACTGACTCTAAGCTCAATTAATTAGACAGTAGTTTCAAAAGAGAGAAAGTAATTCAAATAAGAAAAGACTGTATCGGAGTTCACATACAGGAAAAGGTACTAAAATTTAACAACGAGTACATAGCAAAAATGTATATATGAGTATATTTCCCCCCAGAACTTGACATCCGTGCTACTATCTTCAGCTGGACAGATGATGCTGCTGAAACCCAGGTCAGAGAACTGCTAAGTGACAGAGCTGGAACAGAGGCCCATCACTGTTCAATCCCCAAATCCACGCTCCGTTCACTATGCTGCCTTGTTTCTCTCCAAAGACGTTAGGAGTCCTTTTTTTTTTTAATTTATAAAAATAAATAAACAAAAATCCCACCCACCTTTATCTTACCTATAATTTCCTGTTTAAAAAAATAAAACAAGCCCATAGTTTCTGATAATACCCACCTCTCAGATTTATTCCTAACTCTTCCATCTAATCACCCTTTGAATTTTTTTCATTTTTATAATGATTCTTGTTTATATCGATTTCGTGCTGCTCCTCCAAACATGTCGCTGCTTGTAGCACTACCATTTTACCCCAGAGATACAGGGCACAGCAGGGAGACGAACGGAAACACCACAGCACGCCCCCGCAAGGAACTGTAGATGTTCCCCACCATACCCCCCATGATTGATTCCCACTGATAAATATTGCCCAGACAATGCCCTTCCTTTAATTCCCCTACTAGTCAGTTCATTCCCCTTTGGCCTAATCCTTAAAATGGACTGTAAATTCAATTCAATGAATGCCCCAGTATACCAGGCAGTTGGTAGTGTCTTGTGAGACCTGAGGAAGGGGTTGGCCAGAACTGAACTTGACTTTAATACAAGACCATGTTCTATTATTGTTTAACTTTGGGTATTTCTCCCCTAGGAGGAGGACAGAGGAGAACTAACCAGCTCCAGGACCAAGGTAAGAGGGGAGTTTTCTTTCAAAAGAATGGGTTCCATCCATTTGAAGGAAACCCCTCCCCCACCTGTTTTTTAATTCCTTTTTCTTTATACCTTTATACTTTTTAACCCACCAGCATTAGCAAAACAGCTTGCTATCTGTGTCTATAGTTAATTGAACATCCACTTACAAATGTTATAGCAGGAGAAAAATATAAAACTTTTGGAAAAGTCATTATCAGTTTTATGCTAATACATTTATATTTTCCATCACCATCAAATATCAGTGCCAGTCTTCCATTAAAGATTAGATTCTTGTATAGGCCTTAGGAAATGGTGATCAACCACTAATTTCTCTGTGTATAGAATATGGATAGTAACTAACAATCAAATCATAACAGTAATGGGATTGTAAAATGTTAAAACTAAAATCCAGTGTTTCTTTGGAAAATATATCATTATAAAGAAAAATTTTATTAGAAGAATCAGCTGGTTTAATTTAAATTATATATAATTTTAAAATATAAACAATCAGGCTGGACTTCTGGTGTGAAGTTGTATAGACAGATTTTTAAGGTACTGTATGAAAACTGTGGTTAGAAAAAAAAAAGAAAGGAAGTACTGTCATCTTGAGCAGTATTTCTTCATGCTTATACATACTCTTTCCAGGCCTCTTCTGTTGCTTTAAACGGTTTCCATTGTTACCTTTCATGTTTTATGTTGTTGTCCATGGAAATCATCAGTATTGCCTGCTTTTGGTACTCTATTTCAAATTGCCCTTCCACAGGAAAGAAAGCCAAGGTCAGAAACAATTTAGGTCATTTAAAAAGCACCCAGAATTTGAAATATCAGAAGAAAGGCAGACCACATGGATTATGGAGGGAGAAGCTTCCAGATCCCATACAGCTGTAGTTCTTTGCTCTCAATGCCCTCCAAAGAGGCTAGATCTTCTGTGACTGCAATAGATTTTAGGAAAACTTTGGATCAGGTAACTAAGACAATCAGGGCTTCCTCAAGAAGAAGGAAATTTTAGGAAGAAGAAGAAATGTGCATAAAATAATGAGAATTCAGGCAGTCTGTTCCCAATAAATAGTAATCATCTTTCAGAAACACTGTTCTATAGTTTTATTACAAACATCTTTAAATTTTGGCATCACCTTAAAGTTGGGTTGTTGATTTTTTAATGAGAGAAAATCATTTCAGAAGAGTATATTTTTGTTGAAGACAAAAATATGTCTTCTGAACAGGAATCATAGTAGCCATATGATTAGGAACATACATTAAAGGACACATGAAATAGTACGGTGATTTTCATACCAATACACACCACTGATGTAGACAATGATATGCAATAGTCTCCAAACCCAGAAACCTCAGCACTGAACTTCTTGCAGATAACACATTTCATTGTCCGATGTCAAATAGAACCTAATTTTGACTTTCTCACTCACTGACTTCTTTAGTGAAAAGTATAGGATATACCTGAGGTACATTGTTCATCCCTGATTTATTCACTCCTGAATTCTAAGTTATGTATGGATTGTCTAAGCAATCATGCAAGAAGACTGTCACAATATTTTTAGCAGACTATGTATGTATTAGAATTTGATATCCACACCGACATTCGTTATGCCAGGCAAATTTGTTGTGTACTTTAAATTCTTATGAAATATTTCATGATAATCTCATTCAGGAAAAGAATTGATGGTGGTGGCATAGTGTCTTAGTTCTTTTGGGTAACCTGAAATTGAAATGAACACCATTTTCTGTTTTGTTTTGTTTTGTTTCTCAGTAAAGTAAAAAATGTTAATCTTATATTAATTGTATTCAATTTGTTAGGTATATTATAATAGTTAATGATGGTGCTCAAATTGGTTACTTAAGAAGTACCCAACTTCTGAGGAGAAACAAATAACTGGAAGACTATATAATATGTCCCAGCATTAACACTAACAGAAGCAAATATAGATGAGGCTATTTTAAGAATTTAAACATTTGATCACTTTTTCTTATTTAAATTGTTTAATAAAAAATCAATGGAGGTTAGAATATATTTCCATTTTGAAATACAGTTATAAGCCCTGTTACTCTTAAAGATAAAGCAGCCTAGTGTTTCACTTAAGTGGCAAAAACTTAAAACCTTTAACGGTACATGAACTTAGAAGTCTTAGGCTTCCGCTGTTTTCAGAGAGTGACAGAAGAGCGATCTGCTCTCTTGTTATGAGCTCCCTTTGAAGGGCATGTTCGGACAGCTTCCTTTCCAGACCCTTAGCAAGCAATCCCTAGATCCTTAATACCTATTTTTATCACTCAATTTTTTTCTTTATTTGCACCATTCTCCCACCTCTGCAAAATCTGCACCAGAAGTTAGGATAGATAGAACAAGATAAATTAAATCTGAAAATTTAAATAAGAAAGAAAAATTGAAAGTTTATTTTTTTCTGTCAAGAACTTGATGGGAAATTTAAAGTATTTGCATATGAAGGTTAACTAGACATTTTTAGTGAATTAAATGCATATTTAAATATAAAGTAAAATAAATCTTAATCAAGTGAAACCAAACATAGTTGGCATTTAATATGTGTAGATGATAAATGGAATTTTTAATTTCTAAACATGCGCTGAATTATACTGTTCTAAGTAGTACATTTCATAACAAATGTATTTTCTAAGTGTGATATATTTTATTTGCTGCACATAAGTAGATTAGAACTGAGTTGTAAATATACCATTATGTGGGAATTTTCATCTTACAGTTTGGTTAGAAGCAGATTTTCCTTGATACAAATCACACATTTATATTTGATTTTTTCATTTAGTACTCTTTTCTTGTCCACCAATGCAAACTGAACTGATGGTCCTTTTGTTTTAACTATCTATGATCTCACTGAAATACCTCTTTAGATAATTTTTATACAATGAACCAAATTGCTTGCCATTATTCATGATGATGTATCAGTAATCTTGTGTCCTTCTTGCCGATGTTTCATAGACAATTTTCAAGCCTTTTGATTTTTTATTATATTTTGTTTTGTTTTAAAATGTTCTTTACACAAGATCTTCCCAAAATTCACTAGGTTCAATGGCCAAAGGATTTCCTTTTATTGCCCAACACACTAACCTTCCATTTTAATAAGTTACCAGAAAAGTAGCACATTAAGTTAACTCACAGAGACATCAATTCTACATGTAGTCATTACACGCCAACTATATTTCTTGTCCTGCATTAGGATTGAGAATGGTATTAAGTACCATAAGACAAAGTTATTGTCCTCCTTGAAAGAGAAAAAAATGTACAGAGACAGCATTGTAAATAATGTGGCCCAGCAGATGTGAATGCTCCAGGTAACAGATCACTCAAAGAAACAGGAAATAAAAAAGAATCTAGAGTATCTGGGAAACACTCCATTAAAAAGGTTTAGGAGGACTAGTTAATAAATATCATTTGAATGATAAGTCAATGAGTGATTCCTGGAAAATGATAATAATTTCAGAAAAGCTAAGGGAGATATAAAGGAATTCCTGGTGAAGTTTCTATCATTTAAGATTAGAGGCATTTCTGTATAAAATAGCTCTGGGACTACAAGGAAATGGGGAGCCTGGCGTGAGGGAGAGAAGGGCTGTCCGGGGAATGAGAGAGGTTACGAGCCTGGCTCTGTACGCAGACCTGGGTTCCAGTCCCACTTTTGTCATTATTAGCCATGTGGATTCCGTGAAGATTCAATGAGAATATGAAGAACCTGACACAGGGTCTGGCTCAATAAACTATAATGAAATTACACTTTAAAAGGTATGTGTAAGCTGAATTGTTGGGAAGTCTTGAATGGCAGAAAAATTAGAATAGAATAGTATCTTGGAGGAATCATAGGTCACTAAAGGTTTTTGGCAAAGCACTAAAAAACAGGCAGAGGCAAAGTTATTCTGATGCTGGGCAGCTGAGAATGAATTGAGAAAATCAGTGGATCTTGACTCAGATGATATAGGTGTTGACTAAGGTAATACCTGGGTGATAGTAATGAAAATATAAATGTGAGAGACACTGTTTTTGATGGATAATTGGCTATAGGAAAGGAAGAATAATGAAAATTCAAAGATGAGAATGAGTTTCTGTGATTGGCTTTGTTATTTTATTATTTGTTTTTACATTTCTATTTTTTCTGTGAAATTTTTTCTAATCTAACATACTGAAGTTTCCTTATAATGCTATTCTTGGGGATTCATAATTGTATGTCCTAAAAGATTAGAACTTAAATCATCAAGAACCTTGTATGTATCAAAATACATCTATTATGTTTTAACCTTGAAAGAAAATGAATATTACATCCTGATCAAGTCATCTTATAGGTTATTTGTATGTTTTTTAAAGAAAGTTTCCTACTGTACTTCATTCTTTAATATTTAAAAAGAATCAGATCAGTTAACAAGATTACCTGCCTTTGAAGTTTTGTCTCAGTTTAAAAGGTATTTAGCCAGAGAGGACAGAAATTGCCATTTTACTAGTAATGGGAATATAGGAGTCCAAGCTTAGTCAAGCATAGCCCCTACCAAGCCTGACAAACTTCTCAGGAAAAAGCAAAGTTCCCTTAGAGGGCCACGGAGGGTGAGTAATAGTTTAACTAGACAGAAAACGGTACTAACAGAAAGCAAATGCAGCCTAGTGGGGAGAGCACTGGACTGGAAGGCAGAGGACCTGATCCCAGCTGGGCTTCAGTGAGCAAGTCACCTAACTTTTGTTAGACCCCAGTGACCACATCTGTAAAATAAGAAAGCAGAAGTCCACCTCTAAGCCACATTTTTGACAAAACAAATTATAAGACTCTAGTTCTTTAAGGCAACTAATGGGAGTTTCTAAGAATCAACAAAGGATGGAAGGTGGAAACATGATCCATGGCCCATGGAATGGTGTAGAATTCTGGGAATCTCACAGGGAACAAGGAGCATGGACTAGGAGATGGAAGAACTTAGTCGGGGGGTGGGGGGGTGGTCCACACAGCAAACTGCGGTTCAGGCCCAGGCGAGGCATCTGGTGAAAAGCCCAGCGCTGCTGACCAGCTCACATTCACTGACTGTACCAGACACCAACTCTTGTATTTTTGGACTTTTGTTTTCGAGTAATAATAATCACAATTTTTAAAGTGAGTGATATTCAGAGATAATCTGAAGCACTTCACAATCCAGGTAGCGGTGGTCTCATCTTGAACAAAGCCCCCTTCTGTATGATTTGTTCACACATGATGATGGATGGTAACGACAGAGCAGTTAGGGGCAGAGACTACCCCACAGCACCTCAAACAGGACCCTGAGGTGACCACGAATAAAATAAAATGTATATTATTTAATATGCACAACTGCTGCTTTCTCAATATTATGTAATGGTAACTAAAAGAATTTTTGAGTTTTATTTTTAATTTTTATTGATTTGACATACAGTCCTTTAAGAAGTCCCACACATCATACGCTTGCAGAATAATGACAAATCGAGGCTAGTACCTGGAAAGTTCCTTTCCACCAAAGTACAGTCTAATAATCTCTTCTCTATTATGATTCTGGGGCTATCATGGTCATAGAAACATTTTTTTCTCTTACCTTTAATAGCTATACTTGAAAGTAATCATTAATTGACTTTAAAATAACTGTTATTAGAATCCAGAGCAGATACTTATCTGTGTTCATGAGTGCCCTTCCAAAGTCCATGAATCCCTTGAAACTGTGTGCCAGTCTGTAGTTTCGTAAGTTTGTACCTTTCTTGAAAAAGTACCCATGGCTTTCATCTACTTCTAAAAGAGGTCCATGGCCCAAAGGAGGGATAAAAAACTCTACTCCGTGACCAAAAATTGACAAAAAAACATAAAACTAAACTGCATGAAATATTTGTTAAATAAAAATAAGGCTCCACACTAAAAATATAAAAATGTTTATTTGTTACTATCTCTAGCTGGTGCTCAAATTAAATTACTGGCAGGCATCCTCACAAAAATCACAGTGCTCCAACAAAGAATCACATTCCTCAGACCTGGTTCTCAAATAGGGATGAGTCAGGCAAATTCCAAACAGCACACAACTTGGAGACTATGCCTGGAGTCCAGCCCAGTATCTACTTAATTTGTTCAGTCGTTGATTCTCCTGGAGTGAGAAACACAGAGATCTCTCTATGCACTAACTTAATTGCCTATATCTCTTATCCAAGTGGATTTCAAATCATGATTCTATAAATCATGTTGGGTCTGAATGGTCTTTCCACAGACAAAAAGTTTCCTCCTAATTTTTACACTGAATTATTGATCAGTAGTGCCATGTCGGTATGTCTTGTAACAGCATAAGCAAACTGGAGTGGAAACTTAGTTTCTTTTCTAAAAAAAAATGTTCACTTAGTAATTTAGCTTAAATTCCGCTTTTGAAAATGAGTGCACAAATCCAATGAAGCAAGAAGAGTCTGGCGCTTGTATACTGGAAGGAATAATTTGGGAATAGAAATCATAAAGGAGCTGCAAGTTAAGTGGAAAATTTGTGAAGCATTGATAATGCTGAGAATTGGTTCCTCTCCAGGCTTAAACAGCTGACAGAAGGTAGAACTGTGAACCCAAACGCCTTTCCTTAAGATCAGATATATTTAGTCTTTAACCCTTTATCATTTCACAGCCTATTGATTTTTATTTAATTTTTATATTTTCTTAAGTGACAAAAGTTCTTTTTCTCAGTGTTATTAATTCATTTTATTCAAAGTTCTTGGGCTTGCTGTAAATTCTCAGTTTTTCTGTTAATTTCCTCCATCCACCTTTTTGGGGTGGACATCATTAATTCAACCACAAAGATCAAATCTCATGTGATTTTTCACCTTCCTGCTTGTGTATACAACACATGTGACAATACTAACAACACAACCTCATTTAAATAACAGAATGAATAGTATACGTAGGGTTATTTTTTATTTTTTATGAAATTACTACTTTCTTATTAGAATGGTCCTGAAAAAATATTCTTCATATATTTCCCTGCCACATAACAAAGTTGAAAACATATGAGTTTTCCAACCTGGAATTTTACTTAAAAAAAGAAAAAGAAAAAGGATACAGTGAACATCTGGGAAGTCTTCAAAAACAGAATTTTTGAAAATTGTTCCAAAGAATTGAAATACACTTTTTCTCCTGGGATCTCTAACTAGTTTCCAGGCAAGGAATCTCTTTTTCAAAAACCAGAGATATGTTCATTATTTTTAATGGCCCACTTAGCAGGACTCAAGACTATTTACCATCCCAATCATTTAATTCAGCTTTAGGGGAAAAAACTCAACTTCTCCACGTGACTACGTGTGAAAACATCAAGTCTTCTCTCTAAGCCACTGAGAGTTCCATTAACCTCCCACAGATCCTCTCTGATAGGGTAGGTCCCCTAATATTTCTCTGCCTGACCTGCTGCTCTCAAAAACGTAGACCTTTGATAGAAGACGAATTCATCATAGTTCCTCCAGCCTGTGGCTAGAGACACAAAACCAAGTGGAACAAAACAAACTACATAATCAGGAACAATGAATGTTTTTCTGAGATTCTTAAAAGTAATCCTTAAATTCTGCCTCTTCCTCAAGTTTTTTAATTGAAAATAAAATATGTATTTTGGTTTGCCTAAAAACAATTATATTAGACATTATATTATAAAGTAATTGAGAGGGCTTTTTTTTAGTGATTATTAAAGTATTACTTCTCATTGTAGAATATTGTGGGTAGGTGGAGAAATTTAAAGAACTAAATGCAATCCAAATTAATTATAATTCTTCCATAGCTATATTTTTCCATTAAAATATATAATATTTTATTCTTAAATTAAAATCACAATCAATATACAAATTTGTTTCCTTTTTTCACTTAACATTATACTATAAGCATTTTCTCTTATTATTAAAAACTTTTGATAGTTGTAAAACATTCACTCATAAAGATCATTACTGCTTATAAATACTATTATCACCTAGGGTGCTCCATAAAAATGTAGAAACACTGCTCCAAATTCAGAAGAATTTGATATAGTAAGGTTAGGCTCGAGCATCTGTTTTAATAATAAGTGGTTCTGATACTCAAATTAACTTTGAGAACCACTGCTGTGCACCAAAATCTAATTACTTCTCCCCTTTTGTTGGGCATGTCAATTGCTCCCAATGTTTTGCCATATACCCATACTATGAGATTTATTATGCTCTTTTGTCAACATCATTGATTAATCTCTTAAGACTGATTCCTCAAAGGTGAACTATTGTCAGTGATTACCAAGGGTAAGAATTGTTTTTAAGCTTTTATTGTATAAAGCCATTATTACTTCTTTCCTTTTTTAATTCTATCATCAATATATGAAGAAACCCATCTTACTAAATCTTCGATTACATTGAACATTATCTTTATTTTTATCTTTTCCAATATGAATGGCAAAAATGAATTTGTATTATTTTAATTCAGTTTATTTTAACTCCAAGTAATGTTGGATTATTTTTATATGATTTGTATTTCTTCTTGTGTGAATTATCTGCCAATGTCCTTTTTATATTTTAAAGAATTTCCTCAATTTTTTACATAATTTCTTGTTGATTCAGACAATTTTTAAGTTTTTAAAATACATTAAGTTTTACTGGGGACTATGAAAAAAATCTTAGCATCATTCAAATAAACATTCTGGACATTTTAATACCTGATATTTAAATTTTATAGAGAGTTTAGTATTAAAAGAGCATTCCAGTTAGACCAGCACAGACCTCAAACTTAGAAGACTTTCTTGTGTTTACTTAACTAATGGATCTTTTCTTATAAGGATAAAAAAGTACTAGCAAAATTATACAGTAGTTTAAACAAATAAACTGGTGTAGGTCTATATATTCTTTACATCTTCACCAGCAATTAAATGCTATTGTTAAGTAAAATGTAACTGAATTTGTTTTAACCAGACACAATATAATATAAATTTTTTGCTCTAGAAACAAAATATCTAATATTATGTGTGCAGACATTGACTAAATCTAGGGCTTGTACAAGATCTGTCCAGAAAGTGTCCAGCCATGTATGAAAAATAAAGACATTCATTGAAGAAGATACAAGAAACATTGTACATAGGACAATGATGCCTCAGTCCCCTTTAATGTAAGCATCTTGGGACCTCACACAGTTCTCCCAATCACCATCTGCTGCCCCATCATATTTGCCTGAATTTCATTGATTATCTGAAAGCTCTTCCCTTTCAAAGTTGATTTTAGTTTTGGGAAAAGCCAGAAGTCCCAGGGCACCAAATCTGGGCTGTCGCAGGGCTGGGTGATTTAATGTTTCACGAAAAACCTCTGCACGAGATGTGATGCATGAGCAGGCTGGATGAAGCTGCCAATCACCGGTTGCCCATAGCTGTGGCCTTCTGAATTATCCAAATAGATTCTGCAGGAAAATGTTCAAGCTTAATGCAAAATCTGATGCAGATTCTTTGCCGTACTCACTCAGTCAATTTGAATGTGATGGCCGCACAGTACACAGGCTCACTCAATGACATCTGCCACCCTAGTGACGAGTACAGTGAAGTCAGCATTGTTGACACATGTGCACTCCAGGCCCCTCTCCTTGGCTGCCCGGTTACACGGATGTCATGTAAAGTGTTCTCACTGTATTAACAATGGCTGGACTTCTTCTGGACAGACCTCATATATCCGTTCTTTACAATAACATTCACAAATCCAGGCAATCATAAAAATACTTCACCAAACTTAAACTTTTAATTTTTTTCTTTTACTTAGGTAGACATTTCATCAGATGTAAACTTTAAAACCTCACCAACAGAAAAATTACACTATCATAAGTACGCTCTAGAAGTAACTATATGATAAGTATGGCATAAAGTAAGCATAAAAGCCTGCTCACACCTGTAGACTTTAATGATAAATTATATGGACAGATAGAGGGTAAGATGTAAATATATAGTATGAATTAAGTATGTCTATAATATCTCAGTTTACGCTAATTAGTTTGCCTAAAATTAACAAATTGAAAAGTTTAGTCCTGTTAGGTCCTATCCCCAAACATTTGTTTTATGAGGTATTTCAATAAGATTATTGGTAACAAAAATGGGTTTCAGGTGCTAGGGTAATAGGGCATGGATTTTAATAATCCCAAATTCAATTGAAGAAAATTTTAGGAATAAAAATCCTTGGAAGTTTTCCAGAAATTCTGGAATTTGCCCAGGTGAGGGTTTTCTTTCCATCACTGAATCAAGTTCTCCACCATCTGACCATTATGGGAAGAGCGATAAATAGGTTTGTTTGGTTTTTTAAACCTAGAATTCCCCTGTGGTGTAAGACAAAGGCAGATTAAGTAAGTGACCTGGGTCTTTTTTTAATCTGTAAAAGCTCATTTTCAGTACACATGGGCTCTTAAATGTGGTTTAACATTGGCAATAATATGGCCACTTGTTCTTCCTCTCTTCAAATATTAGTTGAAAACAACCCATTTCAACTGAGTTTATTCTGGAAAGGCTGCATTTGGTAGAATAAAAGGAATCATTAATGTAAAAAAGAACCCACAGATTTTCTTCTCTTTATCTCCTTGGCATACCACTATTACAGCTTCTCTGATTCTTAATAAGGACAAGGATTTCCCTTATTATCAATACGTATTTCTGAAAACCATGTCTGAAATGCATGAAAGGGATTCCGAAGGGATAAGAAAATTTGTTGAAGCAAGGACCTGCCTTCTATGCCCCTCATTTGCCTGACTCCTTATAACTTCCTTAGGCTCGCTTACAATTACTCCTTCAGAGTTCCTTTTTCCTTTTGCCTGGATTAATCAAGGATAAAAAATTCTTTTTAATCTGTTTCAGCAAAATGAGTGAGGTAACTTTATATATATATTTAAAGTCATTTGATGATCTTATTAATAAGACATAAAAGCATGCTTTCCATAAAGCAGAACACATGTACTAATGGTCCTACATACATGGTTTATGCTGCAATTTAAATAGCAATTTAAAGGGGCTGTTAGACATAAACTGATTATATTAAGAAATTACATCTTCAGACAATTGTAGAAAATAGGCAGTTTCAACAAGCAAGGAAATCTTGAAATCCTGAAGACTATCTCTAGATACTAATTACAAAATGCTTTTTATACATCATTAAAGAAAAACTAATTTTATATTCGATAGTATAAAGTGGACTTTCTTGAAGGACCATATTTTCTGGAAGGAAAATGTGAATTAATTGTGAACTGGGCAGTGAATTATCTAGTGGTCAAGTGTGTTATATCAAGCAACTACAGACATCCACGCACACATACGTGGAGAGCAGTGTGAAACTAAACTGTTTTTACATGGCCTATTAGATGATATTAGAAATACAATGTCTTAGAATAATTTTGTAGAAAGCTAATTCCAAAAAATTTTCTCAATGTAAAGCTTTTTTTCTTTATCCATTCTTTTATTTTGCTTTTTTGTTTTCTATTGTGCTGTGAAACTGTCTTTGGATATGGCTAATACCCCTGTTAAATAACCCTCTCATGAAATGATTTTAGTTTTATCAAAGGAATCGTTTAAACCAGCACATAAAATAATTGGGATGTCACTTTATTTTTTAACCTAATGTGAATATTAATGCTAGAAAAGTGGATTATAAAAAAATTCTCCAAAATAAAAAAATTTTAGCAGTTAGGTTTAAATCACTGAAAGACTAAACCATTGAAATTTAGTTTCTTGTGAACTCAACAGAAATTAAAGCTTCTTTCACCCAGCAGCATTTTTTTAAAAAGTGGATGTTTCCATCATCATCAAATATTCTGCCAGCAGTTCAGTTTGGTCCTTTTGGTGATTAAACTGACAACTCGACATTGTTTGCTTTAGGAAGTGTATTAATTATTTTATGCCACTAATGTGGAAATTATTTGGGAGTGTGGGAATAGCTAATTATTTAAGTAACATTTAGTAAATGGCAGTCTAACTCTGAAAAAGAGTTAGTACTTTCAAAGTGTGTGGTATACTTGTGGGAAATGTTGACTCTACACGTGGATCAGACCATCACAACATAAGCATCATGGAAAATGAACATTGACTACTTGAAATATTACAAACACATTTTAAGAGAATAAACACATTAATAGGCTGATTATTAGTGAAATAAACAACACTATTAGTCTACTGAGTGATCAAGTTCAAGTGTTACTCATTAATATGGGGTTGTTTCGTTTTATTTTTTAATTCATTTGGCATTAAGTAATCACCAAACTCAGTATTTATCAAATATCATAATAGAAACTGTACTTAAATTTTCTCAGCATCTCAGTCATTCTCTAGATTTAATAGAAATTACATTGAATGCTGGGAAAAACTCTTGAAAGACATAGCTTATTTCAAAACTGTAATTTGTATTAAGAAAGGAATCCAATGCATGGGAGGCAAAAGCCCATGAAAATGTTTTATAAATCCTTTTAGAGAATAATCAGAATATATTATTTCTATCCCCCTGTAGAGATTAGTTAACATGGAGAAAACCTAATGCAGAGAATTTCTGTTACAAAGTTCACATCGCATGCACCATGACTTCCTAGAGTTCAATTACTTAATTTAAGCAGTCAAATTGGCTATATGATTTCAGTTTTCTAAATAGCATCTAATGACTTTAAGAATCAACACAAAATTCAAATAAAAAACTTTTCCCTGAAAACTGCCACTACCTTTCTCCTAACTGTCCTGTGACTTCCAGCCAGGACACAGAACCAAACACGGAAATCCTAGATCCTGAGACCAACCAAATCAAGCAAACAAACTAGGCTCACAAAAGTAATAAAGGGAATAATAATTAAGCCAGACTCTGTCGTCAGAAAATCAGTGCACAAACTTAGTGGCTATTTGTTGGTTTTTATGCCATCATGCTTTTTTTCCTTCTGGGAACAAATTTTCATTTCAGTCTCTTTTAGATCGTTGACATTCTTGGCAAAGAAATTCAAGGCCCAATTCTTTCTCAATTACTAGTAAATTCGAGTTATTACTGTTTCCAAAAAGTCCATGTAATTGGTTGGTGATGTCGGTTATTTGACAATAAATGAACTGTGAAAGTAAACAGCACTAAATACCACATGTCTAATACACTTTGAAATCAGTCACAATTGCCTTGGTTTGGACTCTGGTGGAAAGGGCTGCAGGATGGCAAAATGAGAGGTTTATTTAGCGTCTGGGAGAAGCTTTTAAAAGAGCTAAGTCCTCATTCCTTCTAACATCTTAACAGCTGTGCAGTTTCTTACAAAATATGTTTTATCGTTTCAAGAAATGCTGTTAACCTCGCAGTTTTAAAACTGAATGAACAAGGCCTCTTGGACAAATTGAAAAACAAATGGTGGTACGACAAAGGAGAATGTGGCAGCGGGGGAGGTGACTCCAAGGTTAGCCTCAATGTCACCAAAAGCGGGTAAACAGTATGTCAAGTAATAGGTGCATCTGCTGGGAGACTTACCGTTTGGACCTCCAAATACCATCAGAATTGCTTGTTAAGTCCCTTCACAACATAAGTATGCAATTACTGTCAAAGCAAAAATATTTGCAACCATTATCAGTTTGGGGACACAATAACAAACTTGATTAAAATAAGTCACCGGAAATCTATAACTCTAAAGAAGCCGTGGATCAAATATTGTAGTTCTATAAACTTTGGTCTTCAAAAATCAGGAAAAGACTCAGTTTTTGAAAGAGTAATTTGACAAAGAGAAGAAGGCAGAGGCAGTACGTCTTTCTTGTTTACCAGAAGTTCAATGTTTTTAAGTGATAGCAATAACTTTACTCCACCTACATCTGTGTATGTAGCAGAAAATCATTTCTCCATCTAAGCCCCACAAGCTCCCATTAAATAATAAGTTAAAGAAAATCAAAGATAGTCATGTGAACTAGAAATTTGTTGTCTCCTATAAATACATCAAACCACAATATGATCAGACTATAAAAACAAGAGCAACTCAGCTTGTTTTTGCTGTCTCAGTGTAGTATTTCCAGTTTCATACAATTATGGTGGTTTTTTTTTAATTTCTAAACAGTGTCAGAAGAAAAAAAAAGCCATACGATGAACAGACATCCTACTTAGTGTCCAAGGGCTCTTCTTCACTACAAATAGCCTTAAAATAGTTCAGAGATGGGAATACACTGACTGAATTTTCTTTTCTTACATACCTCCAATTGGTGTATGTAAGAATATTGAAAATATAGAAGTCTTGTCTTCCTTTTAAAATCTAGAGAAAAGCCCAAAACACGAAGTCCTGCTTCTCTTCATGTTCTTAAGTAGACTATAAATTCTCTCACTTGGCAACCCAGCCCACAAAAATACGCTGTTTTCAGGGAGTACCTGTCAGATAGGTGGCTGCTAACTTGACCCTCTTTCAATGCTTCCCCACACCCCCTCACTCCCAATCTGAAGAGCCTTTAAATTCAGCTTACTTGTATATATATTCCCTTCTAACAACCAGCCTTTCTGAAAGAGGAGGAAGGATAAATTCTGCCAAATGAATATTCTGGCCACAGAGGGAGGCATGAAAGCAAATGAAACAACAGAACTGTGTGGACCCAGTGCTGATCATCCATCTCCTTATTCTGAGAGAGAATCCTGGAGGAAGAAAGAACAAAAAGGCTAGAGAGAGTTCTTAGGGCTTCCTTTGGGCTGGTTCCCCTTCAAGACACCTGCATCTGAGGTACCAAACATGTTTTTTTCTTAAAAGATATTAATTCTTTCATATTTTGGATCCCTAATTTTCCAAAAATGTTTTGATGGTTTCCATAAAAATATAAATAAATGTGTGGACATATATATGTATACATAGAGAGAAAAATATTCCCATTAATGCTAATAATCTATTTCTTCATGCAAATTAGAAATATATAAAAATGTGCTCTAATAGCACCAGAAAAAAATAAAAACAAAGATATTATATTTCATCAGAATAACTTTACTTGCTAAATTTATTTCTTTTTATCACAAATAGAAAAGTATAACACTGCTTACCAGATAAAACTTCCCCCCAAAAATGAATAAAATGAAGTCCGATTTTAGTATATATTAAAGACTCTTTCCAAAGGAAAAAATAAGCAAGCAGCAGCAGAAATGTATACACATAGTAGAAAAACATATGCAACAAAAGTCATTTTAATTTATTTAAATAAGGTGGGACAACTCAGATTTTAATCTGTTTGCATCTAACACATTGTTTGGTACCTAATGGACATAAAGTAAATATTTGCTGACCAAAGAAATAAATATGAATTTGACTTTATAATTTTCAAAAGTCTAATTGCTTGTTCTCATAGGTATTTGGTACACTTATATTCTATTTTTCCTCAGGAATTTTGTTTTCATACTAAAAAACATTCCTAGTAGCTTGTATATTGACATATTATTTACCACCAAGATAATAGGTGGTTACAGTCTAAATGTTAATAATGCCCAACTCTTAATTTGTAATAAAAGGTGATATTTATATGGCTGCTTAACCTAACTTAGTTCAAAGTAAATTACCAGGAGGCAATTGTTACTTTTTCAGTTTTGCTTTTCGCCTTCTTCCAAAAAGGTAAATAAGGAGCAAAGCGCTGACTTAGAACACAAAGAGACTGTCAGCCTCCGTTGAGTGTAAAGCCAAAGCAGAAGAGCCACTTAAATCCTGTCGAGGAAAACGCCTATCAGAGGTCTCAGCACAAGCACCCTGGAATCGGCGTTATCTGAGGTCCAAGAACAGAATCTCAGTAGCAGAAACTCAGGGGGAAACCATGGGAGGCTGTTCCACGTGAGAATAGGGTTAGTTTATGAGGAGACAGTTGAGTCACCTCCAGAGGATTCTAACTAGGGAAGACATGTTCAGCCTTCTATTCTGCAGCAAATACGAAAACTCCGTTTCAACTGGGCCATGGCACCAGTATCCTTGAGGAAAAAGAGAATTACCCACTGTCCTTCCTGTCAAGGAATTTACGATTTAGTGTAACCAACAGCTGAACTATTTCGAGTCACTGTGGCCACTTCCAGTCACAACCTGAAGCTGTTAAATACTTATCATCACCTGTGTCCTGAGGGACACTCCAGGGCGTGCAGTTCTGAGCAAGGCAACCCTCAGCCAAGAGTCTTCACACTGAAATTAAAAAGTTTACAAAAAAAAAAAACAGGGAAAATGTCCTATTTCTTAAATGAAATAAAGTGGAAAGGGGTGAGTTGGGGGGCAGTACTTAGTCATTTGTTTGAAAACTCATTTGATCTTGTGAATATTATTGCAGTGTGGTATTTTTTTGATGATCACAAGAAATTCATACTAATTCTTAGGAATAAAATAACAGAAGTTTACTAATTGACAGTGAACCAATTTAAGAATATCATTACAATGTCTAAAACTTATTTTCTCCTGTGATCAATCTGATGTGGTTTAGACTGAGCACAAAGCACATGCAGAATTGCATGCCAGTTTTTTATGTGCATTGTTTAATCCTGGTTCCAGGAAGAAAATGTGGCAAATGCCTGTATTAACCAGGGACCTGTAAAATTGTTGAGTTTTTTGTTTGTTTTATACTTTATTCTCCTTATGTGTATATCAAAGTATTCACACTCAACGGATGTGGATATTCATTTAAAAATCATTTGGTAATTATAATTACCAAAATAACACATCCTTCAGGAACTATATTAGATCACATAATACCCAGTTTTTAATTTAGCCCTTTGAAAAATACAGCCCACCCTGACTTTAAAATATTTATACTCATAAAGGGCTTACTTACTTCCCTTCGCCACAGAAAGGAGGCCCAATGCAAGAACACAGGAATTATTATGGGAAATGTGAATTTATAAACAGGGGGAAATGTGGTAAATGAAAACAACCTAGGGGAGCTAACCCTTGGAGAAGAGAAAGGGTCTCCCAGTAATTCATTCCTTGCTCAGTGCCTGACATTCCACCAGTTGACCATTAAGTTTGGTTAATAATAAGTATCTTATATTCAAAATTCCAATCTAATCTTACCTCTAAAACCAGGCTACTGAAGTGAATCGCAGAAGAGACAAAAGACACAGGGGAAAAATAAAGAGAGTTAGGAAAATTAAGACTTGAAGAAACAGAGATAAACTAAAGGCAGTCTTTATCTAATCTTCAATTTTTCCTTGATTCCCCTCCCCCATCTAGAAGAAACTCAGAACTACTTGTATTTTCTCTCTCTTTTCAGCATTGAGTTCTCCTCCTCCCACTGCACCTATTCAAGGAAGGTAATGTAGGCTAATACAATGCGCTCACACAGGTTTGAAAGGCTTTGGCAAGCTGGCCTGAGAACATAAATACTCTTACAGTTTCAGCTACAGGAAAAAGCTTGTTCTGGATTCACAATAATTTAAACATAGCAACTTTCCAGAGCATTTGCTCTCCGTGGGTACCCTAGTAAAAAAACTGTTACAAAGGTAAATGAAATGTGGCTTTTGTTTTCAAGGAGTTCACAGTTCACCAACTAACCTGAAGTGTGGTTTTGTGATAGTCACATCATAAAGGGGAGGGGAAGGGTGAAGCGAGGAGGGGGAGGTTGTATAGATGGCCACTAAATTAACCATAGTCCTCACCCTAAATTCACCATAACCTTCCCCACCCCAAATTCAGCTTTTAGTAGAAAGTGTTAAATCATGCTCCTGTTAGATTTTAATCCACAAAACAATATTCCAAGTATGTGGCAAATTCATTAGAAAGCAGATAAACGAAAAGAAAAATATATTTTGGAAACATTATTGAAACCAGCAGTATAAAATGAATAGGTCTTAACTGTTTCGTTTACCTGTTAACCAGAAAATTCAAATAACCAGAAACCCCATTTCCTGAGTTTTCCGCTGTTGATGGTTTTAACTGCGCAACTAGTTAAACCATTTCTAGTTATGTGAACAGATGGGTTAATCTCTCTGTGCCTTGGTTCCTCGTTTGTAAAATGCAGGTGATAATAGTAACTAAACACGTAAAATGCTTTTAATAATGCCCCATATGTAGCAAGTGCTCTGTAAACATTAGCTACCATCATCATCATCATTATAAATAGTTTTGTAGGTAGGTTTATGGAATTCATCCTCTGGTAACCAAATAAATGCAAGTTCTGTTTCTCTGAAGGCATTCAACATTTCCCACAAGAGAGGCTTTAAGACATAGAGCCAGACAAAACGACCTTGGCAACCTTAGAAATGTCAAGAGGAATGCAACACATCTCTCTCCGAATGTTTATAAAACAAACAAACAAATGAAAAACCCACACACCAAGACAAAAACAATAACAACAAAAGATACTGGGTGTTACTGCTTCCCATCCATTGTCTTACCCTTTATTTTGTATACAAAGAGATTAATGTGGGAATGAAAACAGAAACAATTCTTAGCTTCCTTAGAACGTAATACTGAGTGATGTCTGACCCTTTCCTCCTTGAGACTCCCTATAAAATAGTTAGTGTTGAAAGACTCAAAGATAGTAGAAAAGAAAAAAAACGGGATTTTATGGTACAAGGAGTTTTTTTATTTATCAAAATCTTGCTTACACCTAACCTGCCAGGTTTTTACTGGTAAGGCTTAGTAAAGTATGTGACGGTGACTTCTCCTTGTACTCCCTCTAGATTAATGTGGTCAGCACAAGATGGATGAAAATTGCTTCTGGTGATATTACATGAGTTAAATACTGAAGTTCAGAAGGAAAACATCAGCACGGACGTATACTTTAAAGTAATAATCTACACATGTCTGTTTATAAGGACCTGTTTGAGGTGGAGTCTAGGAACACTTGAATCACCCTCCCCTTTCAGCTGAATCCTGGAGGAGAGAGGTGAAGGAGTCTGTTTAATGACGGACACTGCAGACCTCCTTTTCTGACAAACCAAAATCCCTCCATCTGATCATAAGGAAGGTGGGAAATGAAACCAGTCCTATCTAGCTTCTATTTAAGTCTGTCTATCAACCCACAGCCATTTCCATTAATTTTGAAAGAGGAAGAAAGCAGCTCTGGAATTTGAATGGCTCCCACATTCTTATTGAGAAATTATAAATGCTCAAGAAACCATCCCAGGCCAATAGTTTTGGATTCACAGTAATTGCATACATTTTATTTAAAAATCCTCCCTAGCAGTATGTGCCTGTTACCTAAAGCGATGGAGCAGGCCCCAGTTTTATGTCTGATTCTAATCCTGGGCCGACAGCACAAGACATAGCAACCACTGTGGCCTCTGCTCTGTCACTTTGCCATGCGATTCTAATGTAGTTTTACTTGAATAACATAAAATAACATATATAATGTTATTTATGTTATTTTCCACGTGAAGAACTCCTGTAAACCTTGCCGTTTTGAAACTCAGTGAGGCAGGCGTCTTAGACAAGCTGAAAAACAAATGGTGGTACGATAAAGGTGAATGCGGACCCAAGGACTCTGGAAGCAAGGTCAGTCGCCGCAGCTCGGGGCTACTCTAGTGTTCGCAAAGCCGTAACCGCGAGCAATTGTCGAAAAAGTACACGGACGCAGTAAAAACTACACGTTTTCCTATGCGCTATCCCTAAATTCGAAACCAACGTCATAAATTTCAGCCACAGGGACAGTCTTTTCCAGAAATTGCCACCTGCTCCCCTATATATAAGGCTTTTAAATAAATTTAAATTCACTACAAAAATATATAAAATAATAAAAATAAATAAAAAGTATGTTATTCTCAAACTAACGTACCACTCATAAAAGAAATGCTTTTGAGTTAAGGTTTTGATTGTTTTGGAGGCAGGGACCATGAGATATATTATTTCAAGAAAAGATGTATTCTCAAAACAAAAAAATGAGAAATTGACCAGTAGTCATTCAGAAAAAAACTTTAAATATTAAATATATCGTATTCAGAAGTTCATTCTTTTGTCACCATAGTGCCAGCTCTTCCGTTTTAGTTTGAAGAGACCCTATTATATTTTTGTGCTGACAAATCAACAGAGTGAGCCTTTCAAATCTGTTTTATAAAAATGATTTAAATAAATCAATATTTATGAATAATAGCCTCGAGTTCTAAGATCTTTTGCTCATAAAATTGTTTCTAGAACAATGCAGGAACCTGTAGCCCTGACTCTATTGGAAATAGTACTAGAAGCATTTGCATTTTAATTCTAAAGAAAAAAAGTAACTTACCCATGAATCTAAATACTGCATAATTTACACAAATTAATAGAATGTAGTAACAGTGCCTGAAAGCCATAGTTGAGGATTCTTAGAATCTTATTTTTTCTGTATCTTCTTTTAGAAAGAAAAAATAATACATAGATAGATAGATGATAGATAGATGATAGATGATAGATAGATAGACAGACAGATAGGTGATAAGAGATAGATAATTCCAAGACTAAATAAGTGACTGGCTTAAATGGGAGAGCCTCCATTATTTAACAAAGAGACAAAGTAATGTTAATAAGTCCCTTTTCAGGGCTTATCCCTATATTTCAATCACATCTGTCTACCTTTAAACCAGAGTGGAATGAAACAAGCTCAGCCAAATAATGACACAGTCATCTCAAGTCCTTATGTAAAATCTGAGAGAGCAAATACTTGAGTGACTATTTTAAAACTGGAATTACCCTAAACTTGTGGCCCAATCAGTTGTTGTCATGGTTAGTGGACAGTGTACACAGTACATCTTTGGAATTAAACTCTCTCTTAATAAAACTATTTGTGTCTAAATCATATTTTGCACAAAACATACTGCTGATAAGATGATGGCCAGAGGGCATCCTTCATGTAGTCTACCAAAAATACTTTTCAAATAATGTTATATAATAGTATTTTTATAATTTATTTTAAAAGTTCTGAATTGTTGTTATAATTTTAATATCCTCCAAACATATGCTTGACTATTTCTGAATTTATTATGAGATATTATGTATACTAAGGCTCTGGAGAATAATATGTCTCAAATATTAACTAATTAAGTATTTTTAAGTGGAAATGGCATATTTTTAAATCAATAAAAATAGTTATAAATTTGTCCATACATAATTTATTTCTCAGTTGACCATGGTAACTTGTGTATTTCAAAAAGTTATCATTAAAAAATCACTTATGTGATGCATATGTAATTATTCCTAAATAGTAGGTAGCATGTAAAATAACACCTTTCAGAAAATTTCCCATACGGATGTGACTGAAAGAACCAGTAGGTGTGCCCGAGCACACTATTTGCATATATTTGGTAAAGTATTGATGAACAAAATGTGAAATTACTACATTAAAAAAATAAAACTTAGTTCATTAATTAGGAAATGTAAAGTTAGACTTATTCAAGAGAAATTTCAAACATGAAAATATGGTTTAATGGCAGGAAAACCAAGAGTTCCCCTTTCCATGTAATTGTGTTTTAAACACATCCTTCTCAAATTTAACAATAAAAAGCCCATTTCCACCATCTTATGTAAATACATAAATGCTTATCATGGCAAATATAATGGTCTTCGTTGCATAGTTAATCATGATAAAATGTTATAGATTTTATTGAATATATTTTCACCCAATTTATTGGTAATCGCCATAATTTCACTTCTGAGCACTATAAACTTTATGTTTAAATATTAAACATGTATCAGTGATTTATATGCATATATGATTTGAGGTTAAATTGCACATTTATGTTAATTAGCTGCTTGGATTTCATGTGTTCTTTGACCTTCTGGATGCGGCGTTTCCACAGTTAACGGAAGCGTGTTTACCCCCCACAGGACAAGACGAGTGCCTTGAGCCTGAGCAACGTGGCGGGCGTCTTCTACATTCTGGTCGGCGGACTGGGCTTGGCCATGCTGGTGGCTTTGATAGAGTTCTGTTACAAGTCCAGGGCAGAAGCGAAGAGAATGAAGGTGGCAAAGAGTGCACAGACTTTTAACCCAACTTCCTCGCAGCATACCCAGAATTTAGCAACCTATAGAGAAGGTTACAACGTATATGGAACCGAAAGTATTAAAATTTAGGGGTAGGATTTAGGGCCCACTACAGTGAGTGGGTAATGCATCCTGTAAACGCAGTGTTGTGACCTGTCTGTCCAGTGGTGGTATTGCTTGCTTCTACTTAGAGCTTTATATTTTTGAAAACCTCAGTGCAAAGTGGACGGGTTTTCTTTGGCTGCACTGTTGGAAATTTTGTGTTGCCAATAGATATCTGCATTGAAAGGGCCAGAAAGACGAAACAAACCAGCAGAAATGATCTGCAAAATGATTTAAACAGTATGTTCTACCCAAAATTTGGAAGAAATTGGAAATTAGATCTGGGTTTCCTTGTAAGCTAATGTTCTCTGGGACAATCAAATTTTAAAATACATGTTAGCAAAATAAGCATAAAACCTGATTCAAATGATCAAAGCTCATTGTTTCTCAGATAAGGACTTCTGAGAAATAATATGTGTAAAAGCTCCAAGGCATATACTCAAAGCTCAACAAATTTTAACTCCTATTCTAATTTGCTTTACATTAGGCCTCATTCTATATTTTTAAAGAGTAAAACCCAGCCCTTCACTCATCTGACAGTAGTCCTTGAGCCAGACCTTGAGGCAAAAGCGATCATCAGGATATAGACTACAATTCACAATTATTAGATGAAATTCACCTTTTATGTTCACAATATCACTAAGGTGAGCAGACATTTTAGGCAATATAGCAGTTTCTCCATCACACATGTCAGCAATATATATGTTCTTTAGGAGGAACACAGTAAAAGATAAAAATTGCCATGAGTTATTATGGGTTTTTCTCTATTGCTTTTCAGTAAGTGAGATCAGCCCCACTTCCATACTCTCATTATGTCACAATGAAAAAGATAATTCCAGGCATTCGGTGAAATACAGCAGATGGAGATTATTTTTTAAGAATCTAAATGTCCACTATTTTTTCCTGTCATGTTTGAAAGTGGTTTTAAAATAAGATCTAAAAGCTTTTGTTATTGCTCTTCCTAAAATCGGGTCTCTAAACACATTTTCTAAAATTGTGTATAATAGCCAACTAAATAGGCCACTCATTTTGCTGCAAATGACAAGCGAGCCTTTAAACCCACAAGAGACGTTCCGAGCCTGATGTGCCTTGAGGGCGCGAAAACCTAATATAATTTTCATAATAAGATCTATGTAATCTGAGGTTATGCCAGGTAAACATGCTTGATTTTAATATTCATTTAGTCATATGAAAGCTATTGAAATATCTATATCTTATCTAATTGCTTTTATCCATAACCTAGAAATCAATGACTGTGTATAACTGCACATAGGTAAGCTCAAAGTGGCTCTTTCTCAATTTTGTGGAAAAGAATTACCACAAAAACCCTCGGTTCACTCAGATCAGAATGTTTTGAGCGCCCTGGCTGGCATAGCTCAGTGGATTGAGCGCGGGCTGCGAACCAGGCATCGCAGGTTCGATTCCCAGTCAGGGCACATGCCTAGGTTGCAGGCCATGGCCCCCAGCAACCACACATTGATGTTTCTATCTCTCTCTCTTTCTCCCTCCCTTCACTCTCTAAAAATAAATAAATAAAATCTTAAAAAAAAAAAACCTTCCCATTAAAAAAAAAAAAAAGAATGTTTTGAGCACGCTGTTGAATAGCAAAACAACAAACGAGGATGACATCAAAGCCTCTGGACCTTTATAAGAGTGCTTTTATTTCAATTAATAGTTACAGAATTGAGGTTTTCACAAGCTGAGAAAAACAATACCTGACACATTTTCAGAGCTAATTATTTAGATTTCATTCTGAGATAAATTTTATAAGGTGTTTTATATAAGATTTTTAACTAGTTTATTAAAACTAACTTTTCTTTGGCATACCAAAAACATTCCAACCACCATCAAGATCCAAGGGCAGAGAAGTGAAAAAAAAAAAAAAAGAAAGAAAGAAAAAAGGAAGAATAATATCAGAAAATTTGGGAAGAAAATACTTATGGATGTCAGTTTATTGCAAAGTTCTGGGGATTTGTTAAAACGAGATGTAACTACCCTGGTTACGTATATACAATTTACACGTAATAATGACTTTGGAGTCAGAACCTGGCATTGCAGTTCCTCACATGAATGCCTCTAGAGCTAGGTTGAACTTTTAAGAAAATAAATCTCATATAAAAATAAAGCATTCATATCCATATGACTTGAAAAAGCTTCATAGAATTCAGGGTCAATGGAATGAGCTGCACCTGTGTAGGAAAGCCTTGAAAGTAAGTTATTTTTGTTACACTCTCATATTAAATGGCTTTTTCCTTTCAAAAACTCTATTGGCCACAATTATGCAAATATTTTATAATTTAGATAATACTGTCCCCAAATCTCAAAAAAAAACCCAAAACATAAAGCCTTCATGTATGGTAGAATTCAACTGTACAAGGGACCATCCCTCAGGGACAACACATACAATCAAGGCCATGGCCATTAGTCACAACATTCCAGCCAGACACAGACCATACGGAAGCATTTTTTGACCATATAGGAATTTTTAAGCAAGTTCCCCAGTTTGAGCAGCCTCAATAGATTCATATCAACATGAACAGAAATGACCTTTTATGGAAGTATCAGACAATACAGTATAGGAAATGAAAGTGCTGAGAACTAAGAATGCTGAGATATAAAGAAAAAATAAGGAGCTGACCAAGCTTTATTAACTAACACACTTGGTTGCATTAATCTACAGAGAAGGAGGGTACTCAAAACTATGTGGAATCTTTCCTGCTTTGGATCTTTTCCTTTCCTTACAACGGCAGTCTAGAAGAGAAAGGAAACAAAAAAAGATTTTACGGCAAACGCCTTCTACAAAAATTCCATCCAAAAAATCACACTGCTTTTATTTATTGTATTTTAGTATTTCCTCTTCAAAAAAGTATAAAAGAAGTAAACTACTAATTTAAAAAATAGTTATCTATTTTACTTAATATTAAAGTTGAAAGGGAATCTGAAGAAATAAATTCAGACTTTGGTCTTGGTTGTTTTAATTTAGCAATAAGTGGATTTTCTATAAAGATTGTATCCTCATTTCTGATTAGAAGACAGGTATTACTAAGACTGTCCACTAAAGCAGAACTATGATAATAATCTGGTTTTTATCATAAATATGTCATTACCTAGCAATTTGACTTCAGCTTTCTAAGTTATCAGGGTGACTGATAAACCTTTTCATTATAACAGTTTTAATCCAATTATTAATTTTATTATTTAAATATGTAAACTTCATGGCAGAGTAAATACAGGATGGAATTTCCTGAAGAATTAGGCTGACTTAAATCACGATGGGGAATTAAGATACATTATGTGCTATGAGAAAGTTATGATCTAAGCCATAACAAATTTAGGGAATATCTTGTTTACCTCATTTTCCTCTGAGTTAACATTCAAAGTCAACTCTAGAAAGAATTTAAAGGCAATGAGAAACAGTAGATTTACATAACACTACCTGTCTCTCCACTGTGTAATATTATTATTTGCTACCTAATATGACAGATAACAAGAATTTAATGAGGATTTCAGAGACGTGACCGTATAACCTCAATCTGGGAAGTTCCCCAGTGGTGACCACTCATGAGGTATTGAAATGTGCCCCCTTTCAGTGCACCTCCTTAAGCACATACAGCTTCTTAATGAGCCTTCACTTGCATATCTGGCATAGAATGAACTTTATGTCACTAACTGTGCTGTTCTGTGTCATGCCTATAATGGGTCTGAATGAAAAGTGTTTGTGGATAGATCTGTATTCTGAAATCAGGAAAATCTGTCATGAACATTTTATGTATATAGTTTGTGTAGACAATTCATCACAATTTTAAGAGTATAATCCTTGCAAAGGATTTTATAAAACTGTGTAAAGACAATTTGTGGCAAGACCAAAAGACTCAAAGGAGCTTTTAATCTGGACTAGAAGTACTAGTTAAAAGATGTGCCCTACCCAAATTTACTAAACAAAACCTAGTATGCCGATTTTCAAACGAGTTCTTACACAGGAGGACCACACACTCTCGACTGACTCATTCCTTCCTAAGTTGAGCTTTTATTCCCCCACCATACCAGTTTTCACATGACCAAAAGAATATGGAAAAATGCAGATGTCTAATATTGATATTTTGGTGTTTGTTGTGTCATATTTTGTTGAAGAAACAGAAATATTGTAACACTCCACATTCTTTCTGTTTCCTTTCCATGCAACCCAGCTGACCTTTTCTGAAGCCATAAGAAACAAAGCCAGACTATCCATCACTGGGAGTGTGGGTGAGAACGGCCGCGTCCTGACGCCCGACTGCCCAAAGGCGGTACACACTGGAACTGCAATTAGACAAAGTTCAGGATTGGCTGTCATTGCATCGGACCTACCATAAAAACCAAAAAAATAATTGAGTGCCTTAATTAAACTGTGTTGGTGACTGGCAGGAACGCAGCCCTGAGGGACAGGCCTCTCGCGGGTCTTGGCTAATCCAACCAACCCTTCAGCTGAGAGCGGGAGTACGTCCCAAGGCCCCGGGCAGCAGCAGCAGCAGCAGCAACGCGTGCATGAGCTCAGCTCGGAAACCCAAACTCGGATTTTATATCAGGAAAACTCACAACTTAGGTTTTCTCGGGGAGCGGGTGGGGGGATCTGGGATGGGTGTATTAACAGCAACAACTTTCACTCGAGAGGACTTAAAAACTAATCAGACTTGTGAGTTAGCACATCAACTGTGAAGTTCTTGCTCGGACAGGCCTTGCTCCTCGTAGCAAGTGCTGAAGAGGTTGTAGAGGTCAGCGAACTTGTTCTGCAGAAGTCTCCAGGACACCCATATAAGCAACGGAAGACCATCCAGCTGAGAAAACAAATCACTAAACTGGGATAAGGAAATGATAAACAAACATGTAAATCCTGTGAAAAAAAATTTAAAGGACGTATTTACACTTACTTTGGAGAAAAATACTGAAACATGCTTGCTTTTTAACCGACGTAAATTCTGTAGAGGACAACACGATTCTTTTTTCTAACCATCTTAGGGAACAATACATTGCAATAATTGATATAAATGCCATCACTGTAATAAACTTTAGAGACTTTTTTTTAATAAAAGGTGTTGGTCATCTTGTCTGCTGTAACCTTCACTCTGTCACATGAATCGGTGTCCACAGGTTGCATTTGTCTCACCACCAGGAACAAAAACAAAATGAAGACGACGTTAACGCAAAATCATCTGTCCGCAATGTAGAATCAAGAGACTACGGGTCACTCATGGTATCAATATTATTTATACTCTTGTTCTGTGTACAAAATTGTGGTTTTTGTACCCACCAAAAAGAATAAAACAACAGACATTCTTATAATATCTACAGAGCTTAAAGTTTTTTTCTTATCATTATAAAAGTTATTTGAGAAATTATACAACTATAGGAGGGGTTGTAAAGTGTGGGCCATATTGGAAAATATAGCTAGCCCGTATTATTTTTGCATACTAAACTGCCCTCTTTTACAGATCTTTGCCTCGTTAGCAGGTTAATGTCAAAGGTGGAGTGTTTGAATTGGGGAATTAATCATTGTCATAACAGCAATTCATAATAGCAACATACTTTGTAATTGTGTTGAAATTTTACTTGACTGTATTTTGCTGCATAAAATAATGTGTCCCTTTGGGCTTCTGCCCCATTTTCATGATTCCATTTAAATCATTTGAAGGCATTAATAATAGTTTGTGGTAGACAACAGATGAGGAATAAGTCCTTGTTTTCAATGGAAATTGTAAAGAAAATTATACCATGTTTATTTACAAAAGGCACCTTATGTTATGAATGGATTAAATTAACATGGAACAAAAGAAGTTGCAAATCATTTCAAATAATAAATAGTACTATAATACAAATAAACATCACAACATGTAGAGATCACAATACTTGACAGAAAGCACAAGTTAGGATTATTTTGGAAGTCTGGCCTTGAAGGGTGAGTTGAGTTTTCATAGGTAGAGAAGGCGGTAAGAGCCTCATGGGTGAGCAGTGGCCCAAAGCTGTGCATGTCACTGGCTTGTTTGCTGAATAGACTGGAGAGAGCACAGAGTGTGTTATCATGGAAGATAACATCAGAAAAGGTAAAGGACTGATCACTTTGCCTCAGCACTCAAGATTCCCACCCCCATTCAATCTCTGTGCAGCAGTAAAAGCAATCTGTAAAAAAGTTAAAATCTATTAACACACACAGAAACACACACGCATTGTTCCCTCAGGAAACAATTCCAAGCTCTTAAGCAGAACACATGAGTCTCTGTATGACCTAGTCCTTATCTATGTCTTGCAAGACTTCTCTCGCCCCTACCAAACCTTTCTCCCCTGCAAATGAATCTCAAAAGCAGCACACGGGACACTGCATTTACTATTTCTTCAGTGTGTAACTCTTTCCTATCTCCTCTTTTCCTGATTAACTTGTACTCATCCTTCAGGACTCAAATTGAATTTGACCTGCCTTGGGAATATTTCCATCCATCCCTTGCATACAAGACTGAGTTAGGTGCCCTTTTAATGTTTTCTCCCCATTACTGCATTTACCATACTGCATTGTAATTGCCTGTGTACTTGTCTGTATAACTACTAGACTGTAAGCTCCTTGAGGGCAGGGACTGTGTCTATTTTGTTCACAGTTGTATCCCCAGCACCCAGCACAGTGCCTGGCATATTGTAGGTGCTTAATAAAATATTTGTTGAATGAATAAATGAACTGAATTGAATTAATTTGATCAAGTGGAAACAGAAAGATACCTTTCCTCATTAATAGTCCCTAGAGTGTGTATTAACCATATAATGAGTAAAAATGAAGGCTGAAGTTTGGCTGATTTCATGAACTCAGAGCTACCTCACTGAAAGGAGTAGCTAGAAAGAGAAAGGAAGAAAGAAAAAAGAGAGAGAGAGAGAGAGAGAGAGAGAGAGAGAGAAAGAAAGAAAGAAAGAAAGAAAGAAAGAAAGAAAGAAAGAAAGAAAGAGAAAGAAAAGAGAGATGACCTAATAAATTTTCTGATCCAATGAAAGAAAATATATGTAATTGTATTTAACTGTGGAAAAATTTGTTTAGCTAGAAAGATTGTCATAAGGTAATTAAATAACCCCAAACAGGGCTTTGATCTGGTTTTTAGTCATACTCTAAAGATATCTTTCATTTACATCTGAGTAAATCAGTGCTGTAAAGTTAAATTATATTTCAAATAGTTTTATTTCTATATTAGTTACAGTATTTTATGCTAAAATTTGTACATTCCTTGTAGAACAATTTTTCCAAAAACAAATTTACATTTCATTTTAGTATAAAGAGATGGCTATCTGAACTGCGGTCTGAGGAAATGCTACAAAGTAAGGAAATGTGATTTTAAAACATTTGTGTTTAAGTTAAAACATGTTAAAATATATATTTCCAAGAAGTAAAGAACTCAATTACTAAGCAAACCAGATCACCATCTACTGCACAATTTCCTGAATATATCAGGCAAAGCCAATTTTGAAGCTATACCAGCTAGTTAAAAGTATATAATGTTCACATTTGAAAGATATAAAGAGCCTCAATTGACTCAATAGCTACTCATTGAAAGTGCCAGCCTCACTGTCCCTGCACTTGCTTTGGCATTGCTTCTGTTCCTTGGTCTCCATACCTGTAGACTCTCAACTCATTTCCCTAAAGCATAGCACATAGTAGGTCTTTAATGTATATTTGTCAGTGCATAAACACTACTGTATATATTAGGTCAGTATCAGTGAAAAAAATGTTCAAATAATATTCCCCAAAAAAGAATACTTCTATTATAACATCAATTAACTGCCATTAGGAATAAGATCTAAATGAATGTGATATCCAGGAGAGTTTCTGAAAAGACAAATTAAAATCTTGCAGATTTGTTTTCCTTATTAATATGATGCTGCATGAAAAGTGTGCTTTCTCATGCACATTCATAAAAAGGTTTTAATTTCAGATAGTCCAGTATGCTAGAGTACTTAGCATTTGTAAAACAAAATGCAAATGTAATCGATGGTGTGTTTATATATTTTCTAAACAGTATTAATAGTTGTTTCAAAAAAAGAACTATTCTTTTTGAAGAAAATATTTTGATAATTTATGAAGAGAAAGAAATGAAATTTGGACATTGTATCTCAAAAAAAAAAAACAGCAGAGAACTGTTACTTTCATGAAATAAGAACAACCTGCTTTGATTTTATCTTTTTGGGGACAGAGGAATGAGGGAAAATAAAGTTAAGGGGAAAGATGAGATTAAAAAAGCAGAAATCTTGGCCATAGGATTCCCCTGAGTGGTCAAAAGAATTTATGAGAACAGGGATGTTTGACATATGATTTTTTCATTGTTAGGTAGGTAATGTTTGATTTATTCCTCTTCCCATAACCTGCATACCTCCAAGTTAAATTTTCCTACATTCCACAGACTGGTATTTATGGTTGGATTAAAATAGGGAGTCAAGGAGAAAATTCTAAGTCCATGTTTGGATTAATACTAAGCCAGAAATAATCCTAACAATGTGCCTCCTTTCCACAGGGATGCAGAAATCTAGATTGGGACTCATCCTTCTACACAGCAAAAAAAGGAAAAAATTCATTTGATTTTTTCTAGATCTGAAGAAGATGATAGGTTAAAAGGAATACAAAATACATAACTGTTTTTTAGCCACCTGTGCTGACTGCAAAGTGCTATGAACAACATAAAAAGCATAAAACATAGGTCATTATTTAATGATATATAAGATCATTACATATTCTGTTAAATTATAGTGACTAATTCATGGTTTGACTGAAACAATTATGTAGGAGTTTTATAATCCCGTAATCTCGAATACAGAGAATCTGTTTAAGTAGATTATTACGATTTTCTTCACAGATTTCCTACATTTGACCAACATTTCTAAAATTCCTAAACATTTAGCAATGGCTGAAAACTGTAGAAAGTTATTTCTGAAGTCGAATATGTCTGTAGTCATTGGCAATCAATGATTCAATGCATGATTGGATGAACCGATTGACTACACGAATAAAGGAATGAGTAAATGAACACCCTCTAAAGAAGTTAGTAATCCTGACTTGTTGACAGTAACTCCTCAATAAAAATTTGTGGAATGAATTTTTAAAATGAAATAAAAAATAAAGGTGATCATTGCCTATATAGAAACTTCTGCCAGCACCTTGAGCTAACATCCTGAATAAATGTGAATGCTTTCAACATTTTTTAACAAAGAAGGTATTTGGAACAATTTAGGTCATATATGCTTCCATCTACAGATTTACCAAATCTTCCTTCAGTCGCCTAAAACTGTTGCTGTCTCAAACTTCTAGAACATGAGAAATGATGAATTCCGTTGGCCTGAGACTTTCTCAGAGTCACAGTTCCCAACAATATTCTCTTTTTAATTCTAAGCACAATCAAAGACTGTCACCATCATTAATCGAGACCTCCATTAGAACTGTTCAGATCTTCAGAATCTTTGGGCCTCAGACCTGCCCAAGAACTTTCGACATTTTGATTTGAGTGTCACTTGAAACTTTCAACCCATTAGGCCTACATCCATGTCATCACTGGTCACAGCCTCACTTTGAAATCATCTCAATAATATCTCTCTCATCCCACATTCTTCTGCCAGTATTTTTCTGCCCTTCTCATCTCTCTCCCTTTTATCTTCCCACTGCTTCCCTCTCTCCCTGACCTTGCCACCATTCTCCTTATTGCCCTCAATATAAAGGAAATTTCCAACGTTCCTCAACTACTCCCTAGCGCATTGTCCAATCTCCTGATAACATCACTCTCTCCTGATTATGTTACTTTATATTACAAATTTAGGAGGGGAAAGTAATGGCAATGTTTACAATTATACCTTTGACACATAAATAACACCCCCTCCTTTTTGAAGTGCATGTCATCTAAATGGTGTCAAAATGGACTTTCTACTTGTCCATTTGGTCTTCTGACTTGTATCTCATTGCCTCACATTTGTCAAGAACTATGGCACTTGGCTTATTTTTTTTTACACCCTAAGTTTTATTATCATCTTGAGTGACTTCAAGGTCACTGCAGTTCCTTGATTCCCGTTGGTCTTTGTCCCTATCTTATTAAGTCACCCATACCAATAGACATGTAGCAGACCATATAGATGATAACTCAGTTATCTCTTTCCTTTCTTCCCTACTCACTGAAAGAGTGGCTTTTAATTGCATATCTGACCCCTCTATTTGGTACTATCACTTTGCCAAATTGTCTTTCCCAAAGCCACAATAAACATCTTGTATCCATATTAACTAAGCATTCTCAAAACGCAACTAAACCAATTGCTATTTTCATTCTTTAGTCTTTCTGCTAGTGCTGATTCTTCCTTCTTGGTCTATTTTTGTTCCTCCTTTCCTCCAACAAACTTACATGTTGATGTTACTCAGGGTTGTACTTTGTGCCCTTTCTCTGCTCATAGGACATATTTTACCTGGTTAATGTCACTATTATAAAGATGTCTATAATCACCTGTGTATTATTAACTCAGAAATCTCTAACTTCTAATCTAGTTCTATACATTGAATTTCCTATTGGTCATCTTTTTTTTTTTTGACTTCTCAGTTACCACATGTCAAACTCATTTTTCACTTTACAGGCCTACTGCTTCTTTAGTTCATGTCTCAGTGAGTGGCACAGCCATTTTATCTAATCTCCCAAGTTAGAAAAGTGAAAATCATTCTACAAACCCCCTTTCTTTATTACTCTGACCTCCAGTTAGTCAACATGTTACATTTCTGGTATCTCCCAAATATGTCCTTACTCTGTCTCTTCCTTTTCATCCATATTATGACTGACTTAATTCAACAACATAATTTGCTCACTGTTGCTACAATTGTCTCCTAATAGGTATCTTGCTCCTTGTCTCACATATTCCCTTTTGGTCCATTTCTTTTATTTTTTAAGTTATTATGTATGTATGTATGTATGTATGTATGTATATATGTACGTATTTCCTTATCATCATCACCCAGAGACATTTTTGTTTGCTATTTTAGAGAGAGAGAGGAAGGAAGAGAAACATTGATGTGAGAGAAGTATGATTGGTCACCTCAGCTTGTGACTAAACTGGAGATTCCCGCTGGGACTGGGGAGTGTACATGTCTGTATTGGGGGTTGCACATGCCTGTGTGTAGACTGGGGATGAACCCACAACCTAGGCATGTGCCTTGACAGGGAACTGAACCCGCAAGCTTTCAGTTATCTGACAACATTCCAACCATGGAGCCACATGAGCCAAGGCAGATTTTATTTATTTATTTATTTTTAGAGAGAAGGGGAGGGAAGGAGGAAGAGAGGAGAGAAGCATTAATAGGTTGCCTCTTACTCGCACCCTAACCTGAGTCCAGCTGCAACCCAGGCACATGTCCTGACAGGGAATGAAATGGGGCAACCTTCTACTGTGTGGGAGGACACTTACTCAACTGAGCCACGCCAGTCAGGGTCCCTTTTGGTCCATATTCTACATGGCTGTCAGAATGATCATCCTAAAGTACAAATACGATCCTGTCACCTTGCTCACTAATATAATTCAATGTCTATTACATAAGGCTGATGAGTATCTTCTCTTACCTACATTCCACTCCATTAACATCAAATTAATATTCACAGCTCCAGGTGTCAGAATGCTTCCTATTTTTTCCTTTCTAAATTTTGCCAATTTTTATCTCTACCTGGAATGCCCCTCTTTCAGACAGGATTTTTTAACTATAACCAACAGAACCTACTCTAGTTCAGCTAAGCAAAAAGTAAATTTATTAATGGATACTAGACAGTTTTACAGGAACTCTGGGAAACACAGAGAATCAAGTCTAAAGGCAGAACCGCAAAGAACATTGCCCAAATTATGTCACTGATCCACACCCATGCCATGTCCAGCATCCAGTGAACAAATATATCAGAGCAAGGACACTGAACAAGGGACACTGCTGCCAGTGCTTCCGTTTCTACTGCCTCTGAAGCAGGGTGCTTGCATAGCAGACTAGAGCCTCAGTAAATGGGTTCCAGTGTGGCCTTTTTCCAAGTTAATCATTAGGCAGGAGTATCTATAACTGGTGGTGCCAAGTCACAGGCCTGTGACCTACATGCAAGGGAGAGACGGAAATAAAACACTGGCTTACACAATAGAGAAGCATAAAATGAAGGGAGATATTTGAAAGAAGCTTGAGCAAGCAAAAGTGTGGTATATATCTTATATTCCTTTATACCTAATTCCTATTCATATACCAAGAAGCAATCTAGAAATCATCTTCTTAGGTAGACATTCCTGATTCTCAGTTTGGAAATCCCTCTTTTTAATTTTCCTATGTCCTGTACTAGTCCTATGTCCTGTTACAGAATTATTTCTATAAATTCCTCTACTTTATCTCTCTACACATTAGTTTCAGAGGAGCAAGGAATAATGAAAAGAGCTTTAGAATCAGAAAAAGCTAAATACAAATTCTTGTTCTGGCACTTACTGCCTTGCCTCTGGGAAAAGCCTATTGTTGCCTATGTAAAATGGGAACAAAGGTATCTAGCATTTGACAATGCCATGAAGTTGAGAATGAGTGCCTGTAAATTGTTCCTCACAAAAGCTGGTAATAGGGATTCAATGAATGAAGTTGTGTTTACTTCATCTTTGTAGCTATGGGTTTCTGCTTATGCCCAGGAGATAAAAGCTGCAAAAGAAGTCACTTTCACCCTGTTAATGAAAAAAAGCCAAGTAATCTACAAAATTATGACTTTCCTTGTGCTAGAAGAGAAATGTCCATGATATCATTTTGGTTCCACTGAAGCAGTAATTTTACTAAAGCAATCTTTCACAGTTCACCTGACATCGAAAGTGCCGACATTTTATCAGCACATTTAAAACTGGAAGATAGATTCTTTCTATCAGTTTGTTTAAATGCCTACCCACCATTTCCAGCAAAGGAGAGATAATCTCTCCAACTTCTTGATAGATGACATCAGCCAGAAATGTTACTTGCACACATAGGTGATTTTTTAAAAAGTTTAAACTGTTTTTACAACCATTCAAAATTCTATAACTAACATTATATTTAAAGGCTTCAACAAATCTTTTTTTGTTGTTGTTAACACATGTAATGTTAAAAGTTCTTACTAAAATGTGAATGGATTTGAATCCTACCAAACTTTTTCATACCAAGTATTTTAAAATAATGATGCACTGGATTGAAGAATGCACATGCTTTACTGGAGCAGCCACCCTGATGCTGTCTCGGACGCCCCTGAAGAGCATATGTGCCCCAAAGGCATGGAAGAATCTAATGGATGTTGTTTACAAGGACAGAGATTCTTTGCTGCTGCTGCTGCTGCTAAGAGCTCTGCTTTGTAAAGCCTGTCTTCCCACTCCACTTCCCACCCATAGACACCACAGCAAGACCTTGGGTGAGGTGCAGTGACCTTGGAAATCCCCTGCAGCAGTTTTGGGAGCCTCTTGTCCACTGTGGGTAATATGACACTCCAGATGGTTACTAAACTAGATGTTCTAAGGACCAGCCTCCTTGGCTTCATTTATACCTATTAGTAGAGCAGCAGGTGCCAGGTGAATCAGCAATGACTATGGGATTTGCACTCAGAGATGTCGCCTAAGGAGGCAAACCCTGGTTTGAGGTCCCTCGTCACCATGCCTAGAGCTGATGTCCACTTGTAATCTATTCATGAACACCTATTAGGAGTCATTGTCCCACAGGTACAATTATAATGCCAGATGCTAAGAGCAGCCCACATGACATCCTCCTAAATCCCTCTAACAAATAAAACAGTAACAATGGGGGTTGTGGTAATTGCATCAAAAACTGTTATGGTCTCTCAATATCTATTTTTCTTTTGGAATAATTGAACCTAAATCCTTGATTTTTATCTGGGCACATAGCCCACTTCCATGTTCTTTCTGTGCCATGATTCTGTCACTTCACTGTGACTTGAAAAACTGGATGTCTCCTAAAGACATAGTTTCCCCTGTAGCCCTCTCAAATGTGGCATTTGCTCTCCAATTGAGTCCAAAGGTGGGATGCATGCTTCTCCCTCCTTATTGTTGCCACTAGATCATTATTCCTTTTTTAATTAATGTATTTTTATTGATTATACTATTACAGTTTTCCCAATATTTCCCCTTTTATCCCCCCTCTGCCCTGCCCCCCCAACCTTCCAGCATCCCCCCCCTTAGTTCATGTCCATGTGTTGTACATATAAGTTCTTTGAGTCCTCTGTTTCCTATACCATTTTTATGTCTCCTCGTCTATTTTATGCCTACTAACTATGCTTCTTCTTCCCTGTACCATTCCCCCCCTATTTCTCCCTTCCCCTCCCCACTGAAGTCCCTCCATGTGATGTTCATTTCTCTGGTTCTGTTCCTGTCCTAGTTGTTTGCTTAGTTTTTGTTTTGTTTTTTTTCTTTTCTTTTAGGTTCATTTGTTGATGGTTGTGAGTTTGTTGTCATTTTACTGTTCATAGTTTTTATCTTTTATTTCTTAGATAAGTCCCTTTAACATTTCATATAATAATGGCTTGGTGATGATAAACTCCTTTAACTTGACCTTATCTGAGAGGCACTTTATCTGCCCTTCCATTCTAAATGAAAGCTTTGCTGGATAATCTTGGATGTAGGTCCTTGTCTTTCATGACTGCAAATACTCCTTTCCAGCCCCTTCTTGTCTGCAACGTTTGAGAAATTAGCTGATAGCCGTATAGGAACTCCTTTGTAGGTAACTGCCTCTTTTTCTCTTGCTTCTTTTAGGATTCTCTCTTTATCTTTAATCTTGGCTAACTTAATGATGATGTATCTTGGTGTGTTCCTCTTTGGGATCAACTTCTTCGGGACTCTGGGCTTCCTGGAAGTCTATTTCCTTTACCCGATTGGGGAAGTTTTCCTTCATTATTTTTTCAAATAAGTTTTCAATTTCTTGCTGCTGTTCTTCTCCTTCTGGCAACCCTATAATTCAGATATTGGAATGGTTCAGGTTGTCCCAGAGGTTCGTAAGTCTCTTTTCACTTTTTTAATTTCTTGTTTCTTCATGTTGTTCTGGTTGGATGTTTATTTTTTCCTTTTGTTCACAATCATTGCTTTGAGTCCTGGTTTCCTTCTTGTCATTGTTGGGTCCCTGAATATTTTTACTTTATTTCATTTTGGGTATCTTTCATTTGTTTTGTTTTGGGTTTCTTTTTTTTTTTTCATTTTTCAACCAAGCTCAATCAGATCTGTGAGCATTTTGGTTACCAGGGCTTTAAATTCTCCATCAGATAAGTTGGCTATCTCTTCATTGCCTAGTTCTCTTTCTGAAGTTTTGCTCTGTTCTTTCATTTGGGTCATATTTTTTTGTCTTGGTGCACCTGATAAATTATAAGGGGGCAGGGCCTTAGGTATTCACCCAGGCAAGGCAACCCTCCTTGCTGCACTGGGCTCTGCGGGGAGGGGCCAGAGAGGGAAAAGTGCAGCCTGCCTGCTTGCCTCTAGTCCCACTTTCCAAAGGACTCTCGTGAGACTGGAGTTTCTCCCACGGTGGCAACCCCCCGCTGTAGTCCCCAGTCTGCTCTGAGACTCAGTTTTGCCTTCAGCCAGCCCTACCTGCCTGGTCCACTGCTTCGTTGTGGTTTTTCTGAGTCAGCCCAGCCTGGCCCATGTGGTCCGCCACCTTACTGGTTTGGTTGTTTTCCTTGATTTTTTAATTCCTTGGTTGTTGGAGTTCCATGCAATTTGATTTTCTGGTGCTTCTGGTTGTTTATTGATTTTAGATTGGTTGTTAT